>PVJH01002119.1:38601-166342 GCA_004026705.1 Nesogale talazaci
GGTCAACTTCTAAAAGACAGCTGGCGAAAACCCAATTGATCATCACGATCTGATCTGCAACTGAGATGGGGATAGTGCAGGAGCGGGCCATGCGGGGGGCTGACCTGCAGCAGGAAGCAACAGAAATAATGACCAAGTGAGCCAAGTGCCAGTGAGACGGACTCTCTTACGAGCAACACATATGAACTCTGGAAAGAATTGAAAAAGAAAGAATCCCTTAAGCATGGATTATGCCCCAGACTTTGTAGAAAGGGTGGGACATAAGCTCAATATGTGCTGTCATCAGGCTTGCTTTCTGGGGGCCACGTGGGATGAAATCAGAACTGTTCCCCAACTATGTATACTCCAAAATATTAAGCAAATACGAGCAACCATGTACCAGCATTTGGTGTGGAAGTCAGAAATTAGATATTCTCCCTAAAGGCTCTGGCTATAAGTTCTTTGCCTCACACAATAGATAGGGCTAACTCCCCTGCTGTTAGGACAATGGGTCACCCCCCCCCCCCAAGGCTTTAGCTAAGGTCTCCTGCCCAAGGGCAATCAAAGGTAGACCACCATCAGGAACCTAGGTCTGCCCATCTTGTCACATGGGAACCCCACACTTCCCCTTCCTCTAACACAACTTTTTCCTGTGATGTGTGTCCTTACCTGTAATTAGGGACCTTCCATGACTCCAAAGAGTAAATAAGTCTTGGGCACAATAAAGGACTCTCTCTCACTCTCTTACCCGCTCAGCACCTGATGCTCTCGGGTCCTCTCTTCCCATGTCTTCCCTTCCCCCAACACTCTTTCTCTCCATGTGGACCACCTAACTGGCTGAGGTAAGCACGCTACCATAAAATGTGTCTGATTCTTACTGTTCCTTTCTTTCTCATGCTCTCTATAACTTTACTATAATAATTAATAATGATTGCTGTAAACTGCGCCTATTGAACCCATGATGTATGTATTGGAGGTTGGCTTTCTCTGATAGGGCCAGAAGACAGGGAACAAGTGAGCTCACGAATCAGTAGTACCGAGTTCAGAGACTTACACTCTTTGAGAACTATGCGATTTAGATCCAAGGGGAAGTAACTACAATAGACTAGGAAAAATGAGCCCCCAAACTCAAACTCCTTGCCATCAAGTCAATTTAGACTCCCAATCATCCTAAAGAATGGAGTGGATCTGTCCTGTGGGCTTCTGAGACGGGCATTTTTTTTTTTGGCATCACTGCCCTGGTGGGGGTAGGAAGTCCAGCCTTGCTCCTGGAGAGCTGCTGCTGGATTTGAACCGCCAACCCTGTGGGCCACCGTCCCGCACACAACCACTGCGCCACCAGGGCTCAGCCCTGATGGTCAATCTTTATGGAAGTAGAAAACTTCATTTTACTCCCATGGAGTGGCTGATGGTTGCGAACTGCTTACCTCCTGGTTAGAAGCCCAACTTTTAACTCACTGCACTACCAGGACTCCCTGGAAAATAGGTAGGGTGGATATGTTTAAGCTAAGGATTGAGTAATGAGGTGTATACAGGGGAGTCCTGGAGGTACTGGAATGAAGTGAGTAGAGCAAATGGCAAATGCAAAGACTGGGGTGGGGGAGAGGGACAAGGTGGGTGGGTTCAAGGAACACAAAGGATATTGAAGGCCAATACACTGAGAACCCATTGGCCTTGTGATATGGCTTGAATTCAGAAGTAGAATAAATGTTGGCATTAAGATCTAGATGTGTTTCTAAGCTCACTCTGGCTGCTTTGAATGGGTGGACAAGTGGTCTGGGAGATAGGGGATACAGAAACATGAGATCACTCAAAGCTACTACGGTTCTCATGGTGCTTTTAAGGGAAGCTTTTGTAAATTTGCCTCAAATGTTCTGATCTCCAAAAGGGGGGAATGCAGAACAGGATTTCAAATTCTTGTGCATTCCAGACATTTTAGAGCCTTGGAAGCTAGATGAACCCCTGAAATGATTTCCCTAAGATTATGTGTCAATCTCAAATAAAAAAATATACTCAGAGATCTTCTTTAAACAAAATAGTTTAGAATATCTGCCTTGAGCATTATGCTCTTAAAAATATTATTTTCTCATGCTATCACTGAGAATACACACAACAAAAACATAGAATAGTAACAGTGTTTACAAGTAACGTCCATTACCGTCTACCTGTTGTGTCAGCCTCCCCCTCCCCCTTTGAGTTGCTCATCCCTCAGCCACACAAACCCATAGCTCCTCGAGGTAGCTATTTAATGGTTGGCATCGCCGTTGTCAATCTGAAACCATATAAAATCCAGATTCACTGCCATCAAGTCAGTGCTGATGGCAAGTCACCCCTTATGGGTTTCCTAGGCTGGAACTGTTCATGGAAGTAGAGAGCCCACCTTCTGTCCCTTGGGGGTGATGGGAGTTTTAAACTGCCGACCTTGCAGATTGTCGCCCAACACCTGCTCCATGGTTCCCCAAGGACTCAGCTCCTCATCATCTTCTCTACCTCCAATCCTGTGCTGGACATAGCCTTTTGTAGAGGGTTTAGGGATCACAGCATAGCACACTCCTATGGCCTCCCCCATGTCCTGGCACTCTCTTCCATTGTCTATTCTGGAAGAAAAAAAATCCCTCTCGCTATCTCACATGGGCACAGTTCATCCTCTTCTCTTCAAGTCTTGGTACCAATATCACCCATGCTCTTGTGGAATCCACTTTGCCCTCAGTGAACTTAGTAAGGTGTCCATCCACATAGGCATAGGACATCCCCGTCCCCTCCTCCCAAGAAAAAAGCAAAGCAAAACAAAAAAACCAAACAGAGTCCCATGAATAAGATGTTTTCCAGTTTGAGGCATGCCAGCCTCAATGAACTTAGTAAGGTGTCCATCCACATAGGCATAGGACATCCCCATCCCCCCAAAACAAAGCAAAGCAAAGCAAAGCAAAAAACCAAACAGGGTCCCATGAATTAGATGTTTTCCAGTTTGAGGTATGCCAGCCTCTACTGTTGCCCAGTATGGTAGTTGGATGATTTTATGTCAATGAGACAATCTTGGCTAGGGGTGGAGTTCAACCTGTCAATCAAATGGTAACTTGATGACATCTTCTTGGGGAAGTGGCCTTTATTATAGGAGGGAGGGTGGGGCTGAGCCAAAATGGCAGCCAAATAGGTAGCTCACTCCCAGAACTCTGTGGAGATTGGTGAGTGGGGAGACTTGGGGATTGTGTAGGGTATCAAGTCTGTCTGTCAATTCCCAAGACAATCCAGAGCACTTCTCTGAACCGAAGAAGACTTCAACCCCATCGCCTGTACTCCCTGCGGACACTTGTGGTCCCAGGCCCACCAGCTGTCTCTTTCATGGTGCTCAGGCAGCCTGTTCCTCCTTGACTAGTGCCACAGGCCAGCCAGGCATATGGTGAAAGCTTCTGCCCTGCCTCAGTTCTCCACACAGAACCACCAGCCCGTACCTGCCCCCCCAGAGGTGCCCGCTCTGTTTGGCCACTCCTCAAAGATCCACCAGCCACTGCCCCTCATGCCATCCTGTCACAATGCTCTGGGTTTGCCAGACCTTGGATACAAGTCTGGCAGAAGTTTCTGCAGCACAGGGACCTAAGTCTTTGGGATTTGCCTACTGCACTCTCCCTTGTCAATCTACCCCCCCCCCTCAATTTACCCCTCCTACATGCTAACAGAAGTAGTGGGTCCTCCCTCCCATCCATCGACCTCTGGGAAGTGTCCCTAGCCAGGAACAGATTATTCAATCCCCAACCCATCCCCCCAAATGTGATCCACTATGCTCATACCAATACTTTCCATAAGACCTCAGCAAGCACACTTGGAAATAGCCCCTACGGAGTTCTGAGGGTGGCTGGAGCACAAAGCATAGGCCAAGGTGAGAACAACTAGGAAAAAAAGGCAATCATATATAAAGGAAAGCAGATAAGAATATGCTCAGACCCAGCAGTGGACACTATGAAGAAGAAGAGAGAGTGGAGCAACATATTCTGAAAACTGCAGAACAAATTATGCAAACCCACTATATGCAGCCAAACTATCTATCAAAGTTGATGGAGTAGTGAGTCTTTCCAGATAAGGAAAATCTCAAAAGATACTCTGAAAGAAACCTAGTGCTACAAAAGCTCCTCACTGACCTAGTATGGGCAGAAGAACAACACTTACCAAGCTCATATAAGACACTGTCACACAGAACAACTCCACCCAGAGATCACCAAGGAGCAAACAGCCCCCAAGATGACACGCGCTCAATGATGGAAAGAAGGTGAGAATGAACCATAAGCACACATATGCACAACCCACAGAAAAGAAATGGAGGTAGGAAAACACCCAACCCAAGAGGGATAAGATGACATCACAGAGTTCACAGATAGATGTGATAACCCTGAATATCAATGGAATGAACCCAGGCCTTAAGAGACAGAGATTAACAGACTGGCTAGAAAACACAACCTCTTGATCTGCTGCCTACAGGAGACACATCTCAAGATTACAGACAAAAATCAGCCGAGAATCAAAGGCTGAAGAAAAGCATACTAAGAAAATAGCAATTCAATCAAAGCAGGAGTTGCAATTCTAATCTCAGGTAAAATTAATCTCAAAGTGCAATCCATAAAAAGAGCTAAGGAGGGACACTATATAGTGCTCCAGGCAACCATAGACCAAGAACCACTAAGCATTCTGAACATTTACTCACCGAATAAGCATTCAGTGGAATTTGTCAATCAAATGCTCCAAAAGATGAAAAAAGAAATCACTGCCTCAACAATTATAGTAGGTGACTTCAATACACTGCTCTCTGAGAAAGATAGATGATTGGGAAGGAAGCTCAACAAGGAAGCTAATAATCTAAAGACTGCAATGGGATAGCTGGTAGTATAGATATGTAGATATCTACAGACCTTTCCAAGCAAATAAAAAATCACATTCTTTTCCATTCCCCATGGCTACATATTCAATGACAGACTACATGCTAGGACATAAGTCAAATATGCATAAATTTAAGCACATTGATATCATAGAGCATTCTCTCTCTCACCACTGTGCCACAAGACTGGAAATCAACAAAAGGAAGATGAGGAAAATAAAGGCAAACAATTGGAGAGTAAATAACTCTCTATTGCAAAAGGAGTGATCTCTGGCCCAGATCAAGATGAAATTTCTAGAAACCAACGAGAATGAGAACAGTATACCAAGATTTATGGGGCACAGCAAAGGCAATCATCAGATGAAGTTTCATACCAATACATGCAAACATAAAATAGGAACAGAGACATATGATTGATATGCTGCAACTAGAGCAACAACTAGAAAATTAACAGCAACTAGAGCAGAATCAATAAGACAATCAAGCTAGGAGCAAAATAAAAGAAATATTAAAAATTAGGGCTGAGATTCAAGAGAGGTAAAATAAGAAAACTATGTGAAAAACTAATGCTGCTAAAAGTTGGTTCTTTGAAAAGGTACACAGAACCTCTAGTAAACTTAACCAAAGAAAGGAAGGAAGGAATTTGAAAAGCAAGGATGAGGGAGGAAAGATGGGACATTACAATGGACTGTAGTGAAATTAAAAGGATAATTACACAGTACTGTGAAGGACTGTACTCCAAAGAATTCAACAACTTGGAAGACATGGACAAATTCTTGGAAAAACAATCTCTCCCTAGACTACTCCCGATGGACATCAAGAATCTAAACAGACCCCTATCAATAGATGAAAAAGACAAGGTTATCAAGGGATTACCAACAAAAACATCCCCTGGACCAGATGACTCTACAGGAGAATTCTACCAAGCATTGAGGGAAGAGCTGACACCAATCCTACACAAACTCTTCCAGAACATAGAAAGAGGTGGCAAATTCCCATATTCTTTCGATGAAGCTAGTATAACTCTGATACCTAAAATGGGCAAGGGTCACACAAGAATTGAGAACTATAGACCAATGAACATCAATGCAACAATCCTTAACAAAATCAAATAAATTTTGCTTAAATGTAAAAAAAAATCCTTAACAAAGTACTGGCCAACACAATACAAAAGTTTGTAAAATAAATAATTAACCATGACCAAGTGGGATTCATACCAGGGTTGCAGGAATGGATCAGCATACAAAAGAGTATTAGTATTATTCACCACATTGACATGAAAATTTATAAGAACCACGTGATAATATCAATGGATGTGGAAAAAGCATTTGACAACATCCAACACCAATTCCTTTTAAAACACTCAAGAAGATAGGAATGAAAGGAAAATTCCTCAATATAATTCAAACTATCTATGAAAAACTGACAGCCAATGTGATAGTCACTGGAGAAAAGATGAGATCAACTCTTCTGAAAAAGGGGACCAGACAAGGATATCCCTTGTCTCCACTCTTATTTAACATCATAGTGGAGATCCTAGCTAACAGTGTAATGCAAAGAAAAGACACTACAGGTATTCATCTGGGGAAGGAGGAAGTGGAAATATCATTATTCACAGATGATATGATTTTATATATGGAAAATCCCAAAAGTTCCATGAGAGGAGTACTGGAAGCAATAGCGGAATATGGCAGAGTGGCAGGTTACAAGATCAGCAAAAAGAAGTCTATTGGACTACTATATATATCAGACAAGACCACAGAAGAGATAAAAAAGGTGGTACTGTTCACAGTAACCAAACACAATTTGAAGTATCTAGGAATGCACCTGACTTAAAAAAAAACAACAAAAAAACAAAAAATCTGTATGAGGAAAACTATAAAACACTATTAAAGGACACCAAGCGTGACAGAAGACTCAATAGTAAAGATGTTAGTTCTGCTCAAGGCACTAAGTAAGTTCAATGCTAGCCTGATCTGAATACCATCATCTTTCTTCAAAGAATTGGAAAAACTTATTATCAACTTCATATGGAGAGGGAAGAAATCCAGAATCAGCAGAGAACTTCTCCAGAAGAGGGAAAAAGTCGGAGAGCTTGTTTTACCTGACTTTAGCACACACATACAGTCGCAGTGGTTAAAGTAGTGTGGTATTGGCATAATGAGAGCGAGTCAGACCAATGGAAAAGGATTGAAAACCCAGAAATAAAATCATCAGCATACAAGCAACTGATCTTTGATTAGGGCTCCCAAAATATCAAATGGGAAGCAGATGCCCTCTTCAACATGTGGTGCTGAAACAAATGGATATATACCTGCAGAATAATGAAGAAAGACCCTTACAGCACTCCATGCACTAAAATAAACTCAAGGTGGATCATAGACCTAGAGGTAAAACCCCAAACTATTAGGATTATCAATGAGGGAATTGGTACAAATCTGATAATTTTGACAAAGGGAATACATAGGCTATTAGAAATAGAGAAGGATAAAAACACAGAGGAGGCACAAATTGACAAGTGGGATATGCTAAAGATAAAACACTTGTGTATATTGAAAGAACTCACCAAGAGAGTAGTAAGAAAATCCACAGAATGGGAAAACATCTTTAGTAATGACACATCTGACAAAGGCCTTATTACTAAAATCTATAATATTCTGCTAAATTATAACAAGAAAAAAATTATCCACTGATGAGGTGGACAAAGGACCTGAATAGAAATCCCAATGACCAATAAATATATGAGAAAATGTTCCAGATCTCTAGTCATAAGAGAAATGGAAATTAGAACAACTATGAGATACCACGTAACACCCTCAAAGATAGCCCAATTCAAGAAATTAGTAAGTAACAAGTGTTGGAGGGGCTGTGGAGAGATAAGAACTCTTGTTCACTGCCGATTGACCTGTAGGTATGTACAGCCATTGTGAAAATCGATTTGGCGATGTGTAATACAGATGGAAATTGAGCTACCATACCCAGAAGAGACAAGAAACAAACCATGGCCAGACATCTGTGCTCCAATGTTCATTGTGGCGTAGTTCACAATTTCAAGGAGTTGGAAACAACCCAGATTTCCTTCAACAGATGAATGGATTAAAAGGCTGTGGTACATACATATAATGGAGTATTATACATCCCTAAAAAGAAGCGATGAATGCATGAAGCACATCACCTCATTGGAAGAACAGGAGGAAATTATGCTAAGTGAAGTAAACCACACACAAAAGGACAAGTACAACATGAGTCTGCATGAGTCTACTGAGGTAAGCTCAAAATATCCAAGAGGGGCATAGGGAAGAAGCTACTGTATACATACATTTCTGGGGTGAGGTCCAGGTAAAATGGCAGGAACCAGACTAAATCCAGGGATACATATGTTAGCAAACTAAAACAGAGGGGTAGGTGGAAAGACATGGGTAGCCAGGGAGACAGGGCACTAACCCACTCAAGGGGAGGTATTGTTTATTTCTCCAGAGGGAAAGAGGGGCCAGACTTCAATCTGGTGCTCCAAGACAAGAACACAACACACAGACATGAAGCAGGGACCCAAAGAGAGGCCTGAGAGGCCGGCCCCATTACCAACTATGTGAATAACCCCCTTCCCCCCCCCGGAAGAATTTACTTCTGAGGACAGCACTGAAGGAGAGGGCCGTGTCTGATCAGAGCACACAGGAGCAAATGAAGGGGGAGGGAAAAAGAGTGAAACACCTCCTGGACCACCAAGAGCAGTCAAAGTACAGAGAGGACCATAGGGTTGGCCCTACCATGAGACATGATGTTCCATAGCACTACAGGGGACAATAGTGGATACACATGGTGAGAACTGTGCACATCTTGACCCCATCATATGGAGACAAGACCCTGGAGGGGTGCCACAGAGCAGTAAGGGGAGCAGAGCAAGGAAGTCCACTGTGGGGTTCAAGGCATGGCACCCCATCAGACTGGACTGGAAAACACTCCTGAAGGACAACAAATAGGCGTTGAACTATTTATGGGTTTTTCTTTTTGTTGTTGTTGTTGTAGCTACTGTCTTATTTTCTATTGTTACTTTGTTTTGCTCCGTCTTGTGATTATGCATGTTATTGTCTCTGCATGTCTATCTAGACGGGATAGACAGGATAAACAAACCTGGGGAGAGAACAATGGGTCTACAGTTGGAGGGGATGGTGGGACATGGGAAAGTGGGAGGTAGGGAAAAGGAAGTGGATGTTAACAAATCCAGGAACAAGGGAACAAGTGACTGAAGTGATGGCGAGGAGGGTGTAGGAGGCCTGGTAGAGTTTGATCAAAGGCAGTGTGACTGAGAGAAATTACTGAAAGCCAAATGAAGGCTGAGCATGATAGTGGGACAAGAGGAAAGTAAAAGGAACTAGAGGAAAGAAGTAGGAGGCAAAGGGCATTTAGAGAGCTCTAAATTGAGGCATGTAAATGTGTAAATATATTTATATATGGCTATGGGGAAATAGAGCTATGTACATATTTTTATAGGTTTAGTATTAAGGAAGCAGATGGACATTGGGACTCTACTCAAGTACTCCCTCAAAACAAGAACACTTTGTTTTAATATTCTAGTACTCTGAGATACAACTCACCTTCCAGACATGAATGCTGAAGACAAAGTGGGTGCATAAGCAAATGTGGTGAAAAAAGCTGATGGTGCCTGACCATCAAAAGATACAACATCTGGGGTCTTAAAGGCTTGAAGAAAGACAAGTGACCATCTAGCTGAGAAGCAACAAAGTCCACATGGTAAAACCACACCAGTCTATGTGATCATGAGGTGTCAATGGGACCAGGTGTCAGGCATCAAAGACCCTGAGCAAAAAAATTATAATGTGAATGAGGGGGGGGCGTCCAAAGCCAATCTGTAAGCAACTGGACATCCCCTTACAGAAGGGTCATGAGGAGAAGATAGGTCAGTCAGGGTATGGAATAGCACTGATTATATATACAGCTTTTCTCTGGTTCTTTAATGTCTCTATTCCCACCCCCCCAACTATCATGACTCTAGTTCTACCTTACAAATCTGGCTAGACTACAGAATGGGTACAGATAAGAGCTGGAATCACAGAGAATAAAGGACTGGTAAACACCTCAAGACCAAGTTTGACTGGCCTTGTAAACCATATTAGGAGGGTAAGGGGTAGTGAGTAGAAGAAAAGGGTAGCCGATCACAATGACCTACCTGTAACCCCCTCCCAGAGGGATGGACAACAGACAAGGGGGTAAAGGGAGACATCACATAGTGCAAGACATGAAAAATAGTAATATTTTATAAATTATCAAGGATTCATGAGGGAGGGGGGAAATGGGGAGCTGATACTAAGGGCTGAAGTAGAAAGAAAATGCTTTGAAAATGATGATGGCAACACATGTACAAATATGATTTACACAATGGACATATGTATGGATTATGATAAGAGTTGTATGATTTAATGATTTAAATATAAAAGAGTGAGGGGATCTGGAAACTGCATCCCTCTGTCACTTTGTCTTGTTCTCCTCTGGGACTTCATCAGGACTCCATGGTTGCCTCCAGTGCCCACCTGACTGCGAGAGCTCCAGGAGACTCTGCCCCCATCATCCCGAGCTCCTTGCATCCGGCTTCACCTTTGCATCATGGACCTTAGGGCTCCTTATGTCTGAAGAAGACCCTGCTAGCATCAGGTCTCTGGATTTGAGTTGAACTCATGGGCTGGGGCACCTTCTGGCTGTAATATAAAGTGCTTTTTTGCACATTCTTGTGTCATCGGACCTGCTTGTCCACATGGCTTAGCCTAACACAGCCAGAGAGCCGCTACTCCTTCTTTTGAACAGTTTTATTGACATATAATTCACATGTCCTACAATACAATGGGCCAGTCATATTAGAGTTGTACATTCATCACTAAAGTCAACTTTAGAACATGCCCTTCCTTCTTGTCCTCACTGTTATTAGCTCCCCCCGCCCCACCCACCTCTCCTGTCACACCACTAAGAAACCTTGATCTGGTTACTGTCTCTATAGGTTTACTTATTGTGAATTTCACACACAGGAAAATATTTTAAAAATAAAACAGCAGCAACAACAAAAATCAAACAGAAACCTCCACTGGCAAGAATGTAGGCAATATAAAAATGAGAACAACTTGAAAATGTCTCAAAATGGAGATCAAGTGGTAAGATGTTAACTTTTAACTGCATCTGCAATAACCTACTTTCTGAGCCATTCTGCAACACAGCAAGGTAATTCACCACTTGACTATGGTGAGAGGGCATACATCAAAGGTTTCATCCTTGTGTGGACCCTGTAAAAGGATTTTGGGCTTCTGCTGTCATCCATAGCCTTCTGCAAACAGAGTCTGCACAAGTTAAACTCTGATACCATTCTCTCCTTCAGATTTGGATTTGTTATTTATAATTTTTGGATCCCACAGGCTGGCGTGCTTCTCCCATGTGGACTTAGCTGATGTCTGGCCAGAGAGCATCTTGGAAGGCAGGGACTGGGTTTGAACAATATCTGTGTTGGGGGTCAGGTTTTCCAAGAAGCAGACCCTAGCACAGGATTTGGGTGTAGGTGACTTGTTAGAAAACAGACCACGAGGCAGCCGGAAAAGGAGGCTGGGGAAGAGGAAGTAAGTAAGGAGAGAGAGATTCCAGCCTCAGCCGGATGCTGTAGGAGGCTTTAAAGGGCCTGCTGCACCTCAGAGTGTGTCCTCCCTCAAGGCACCAGAGTGGCGAGCTTTGATGCTTCTGTGTCCACGAGTCACTGGCTAACCCACAGGCACTGTTACTCTCTGAGGGACGAATGAAGACGTTCTTGTTACCTCAAGAAAGTCCTCTGAAGAAGGCAGCAGAAACAAGCTGTAAGGTGAGACCAAAGAACTGGTCAGCCCAACAGCATGCATGACTGCACGGATTCTCAGTACTGCAGTGTCCAGGACAGCACGCAGTCTTAGACATCCGATGACTGCAACGATGTGGCTGACTGAAGAACAGACTTCCACCCATTCCTTGCTGAGCAATAGCGTTTGGTTTTAAAGACCAGATTAAAATTGGAAGTAGAGAAAATGGGGGTACACACAGAGAAGACAACGGCATGGTTACATAGCTGCCAAACGCCGCCAGCATTGTCCAACCCCCAAATTTCATCATGAGATAGCCACCGAAACACTGGGAATCAGGGTCAGGCCAAGTTGACATGGGGCCTTAGTTAGCATTGTCCTTGCTTCTCACCTCACACCTCAGCACCGATGACCACCAGCTGTACATTGTGAAGGTGCAAAATATTCTGATGGCAGAGCTTTTTCCTTCTATCCTCAGAAATGTGAAATTTCTGATAACGTGAGTTAATACGTGAGGAGGGGGTGCAGTATCCAAGGTGAGAGCTGAGACGGATTATAGAGCAAAGCACTGTCCACTCCAGGACACATCTTCAGTTCCACACAGTGTCCATTCCAGGATTCCCAGTCCTACAGTGTCCACTCCAGGAAGTATCTGCCCCTTCGAGAATGACTGATAACGGATGGGTGGTGTTTGCTGAACTTGGTGCATCACCATCTAGGATTGCAGCCAGGTGTGGGGGAGAGTACATAGGAGAGAGCCAGGAAGGCACGGAAGTTCTGGGGGAAGGAGGCTTTTCTGAACCTCAGGGATGGACACAGGGAAGGCTGGAAGCCCAGTGGCAATAGCAGGACACAAGGGCAGATGTCATGGTGTAGGTTAGCCTGCCCTTGTTGTATGAGAACGTTCCAGTAGCACCCATCATGTTTGTGGGGGGTGTTTTGACACAGCCACTCTTGCATTTAATTTTTGTATTAAATGCCCAGGGAACAGGTGCAGAGAAAGAGATGATGGCCACTTCAGAATGGGCATACTGAGGCTCAGATTCCACTCGGTGGAGGAGCTTGAGGGCGGAACATGGACCCACACTGGTCACCATTGATTGCTCTCACTTCCCCCTCTCAGTGACCCTGAGGACCACAGAACAAATTGCTGTTTTGTCTTGCTCTATCCTCAATCGTCGCTCTGTGGGAGCCCGTTGTGGCAGCTGCTGGATCCGCCCTTCTCAAGGAGGATCTTCCTGACTGCTTGCCAAAGGTGGTTTAGAGTGCAGATTACCTAAGGAGGTTTCAGACAATTGCTTAAGGACGTTGAAGCTGAGGTAGCAGGATATGAAACTGGTGGTCCATGTGTCAATTCCCCCGGTCCCATGTCAACTGGCCAGCACCACAATACATTTTAAAAACACAACGGATGTTTTCACAGTGGCAGATTGACCTGGACATCTGGACTTTTCCCCCCGCTGGAGGATGAGGACATCTTGTCCCTCTCACATGCCCTCCTAGTGGGGGTGGCAGCAGCTGTTCTCTGGAGATGGCCTGTCATCTCACCTCCCTGGTTTGTCCTACTCTCAACCAGTTCCCAGAGCTGTGTCACCCAGGCGTTAGGCTGTACCTCACAGTTGTGCACTTGGAATGGGATGAGTTCAGATAGGGATGACCACCAGGCCTTGGCATGGCACACATAGTAGCTCTTGTTAGGCGCGTAGTGGATAGCGTTGCCCTGTGGTCTCCACACGGGTCCAGCTTTTTGCCTTTCTGCTTCTTACCTGGCTCTGAAGGTACATGCATTTGCAGCCCCCGCTGAAGGAGACCAGCAAGTGTGACCTGCAGTCAGTGCTCAGCTCATCTTGGCTCTGACACTTGCTGGACAGGCAGCATTGAGAAAGCCACCTCCTCTCTCTGTGCTCAGCTCCCTCATTTGCACAATCAGGAAGTTGGACTTCATTTCCAACTTTCTGCCATGGCAACTTCCTTTCCCACCCACCTCTGAGTTTAGCCCTTTGTGGTGGGCTGCTGCCACTTCCAGCTTTGATCTGAGCTCCGAGCTCCGTCTGGGAGCCCCTCCTCATGTCCTGATTCCTCACAGACCAGCTGCTTCTACTTTTGAGCAGACCCATTCCCATTAGGGCCACCCCTCTTCATTCCACAGGGGGGCTGTATCCTGGATCATTCCATTCGACTGGTTTACAAAGTAGGAAGTCAACCACAGCTTCCTTTTCCTTCTGGGTTAATATCAGCAATTTACCCTCATTTCATTCAGCAACTTCAGCTATTAGTCTGCTCACCTTCCTCGATTATTTGCACACACCCTAGGGCTGATAAACCATTGTTCCAAGGGGGGGGGGGTGCTGCCTATTTTAAGAACCTAATTTGTTGGTAATGTGTGCATCCGCTGCATGATTTGTTTCTTGCTTGTAATTAACTTTTAAGCTGATGCCATCGCCCTCGCCCAAGATGAGAACCAAGGTAAGTTGGTGAGGTTAATCCTGCTGGCTCCTACCTCAGATCTTCCAACATCTTGCACGGACTCAGCAAGTCTGAGGTTGAGGGGGGAGGTGGTGTTTTTTTGTCTACTTCCATCTGTTACCCTGCCGATCTTGGAGCTGAGCCTTTCATTCGTGGGGTTGAGAGCGGGAGCTGGAAACGGACACTTTTCAATGGGAGGAATGACTTCTGTTATGGCCCCCAAGCCCTCTGAACTTGTGACGTTAGCTCATCTCATTGCCCCTGAGGGGGTCCCTGAACATGTGGGCACAGTTGCTCCCCAAGAACTAATTACTAGCTTCCATGGTCTTTGGAATGATTGCTGATATTTATGATCTGGAGGCGTAATGACTTTGTGTTGGGCTGCTAACTGCAAGGTCAGCAGTTCAAAACCACCAGCCAGCCCAAGGGAGAAAGACGGGGCTTTCTACTCCCACAAAGAGTTGCAATCTCAGAAACTCCCAGGGGCAGACCTCTCCTGCCCGGAGGGTTGCCATGGGCTGACATTGAGTCAGTGGCAGTGAGTTTGTTTTTGTTTTCAGCGATGGCGTTGTGGTTACGGGTCTTCTAGTGGATTTGAACTCAATGACTGAGTGAGAGCGTGGAAGTGCCTGGTGGTAGTAACATAACTGGGTGTCTACTTGAGACGATTAAGAATAAAGCAGTGGAGCTTAGTGACCCGTCAATCAGGTCACTGCATGATGACCTCACTTGGGATGCTAAGGAGAGAAATAGTTCACTGAAAGCAGGGCACGTACGCTCTTGGTTTCAACTTCCTGTGAGACATTCCTGCTGACAGGACATGTAGAGCTATTCTGGGAGCAGCCAGAGACTTGGAACTGAAGGAGCCGTGGGGAGACTTCTGCCAGCGCTGAGATGCTTATACCACCACTGGAGCCATAAGACTTTCCACCCACCAGCCTGTGATCTTCCTGTACTTGGGGTCATTGCATGTATTGTGTGAGTCAGAAGAGAAATTTACAGAGAGGTATGGGACATATGGGGTAATATCAGACCGATGGGCTTGATCTGGATTGGGCTGGGATGTTTTCCAGACGAGATCGGGCGCGTTCAGAGTGGTAGGGCCATAGACTGGGATGTTTTCTTAATATGCAATTGCTCTTTTATGTAAAGTTCTTTCTTGTACACATGCTATATGAGTGTTCATGAAGTTGTTAGTCTACCCGGACGAACACATGGCCCCTAGGGTTTTCTGGATTGTAATCTTTATGGAAGTTTCCTGCCAGGTTCTTCTGCCAGGGGGCTGCTGAGTGGGGTTGAATGGCTGACCTCTCTGATCGCTTACCCAGGCTATCTGCCCACTTTATTAATAGTCTCCTTTTGCCGAAAGAATAACAGCTCCAGCTTGGAAGGAGCGTGATCAGAGACAAGGATGGTGAGACTCGATCTTGTATTCTTTGGAGATGTTGTCAGGAGAGACCAGTCCCGGGACAAGGACATTGTGTCTGGTAAAGGAGAGGTGTCGTGAAGAAGAGGAAGGATGAACACAGTGGTTCCAGCACCTAAGGACAAGCGTGGGATAGCGAAAGACTCTTATACCGAGGATCAAGCAACAACAACAACTTCTGCCCACAACTGAGTCATGGGAGAGCACTCTTTGTCTCAGCAGGGCTATAGAAGAAGAGCATGGCTTCCCAAACCTCCAGGGCTTACAAAGATCTGGGATAAAACTAAGAAGTTTGCTGCTGTCATCTCATCTCAGATGCCTAGCAGTCCTATAGGACTGGGTAGCACTGCCCCTTTGGGCTTCTGAGACTAAATCTTTGTGGGAGACGACAGCCTCATTTTCCTTCCATGGAGTGGCAAGTGGATTAGAACTGCTGACCTTGTGCTTAGCAACCCAATGTAACAACCCACCACGCCACCAAGGCTCCTTTCAAATACTTGAGAGATGTGGCTAACATGTAGGTTCTGAATCAGTCGCTCAAGGGTAGGACCTGAGAACCTGCGTGTAAACAAGCTCTTATAAAAGGTCAAGGCTACCACTCTGAGGGCCACACTTTGAGTGGCTAGAGGCCGGCTTGAACAAGCTGTGTAGCCTGGGATGGCATCCCTGAAGTTCCTTGCTGGGGCCCAGCAGCTCTCGGCATCACTGTGAGGCTAGAATTAACCACACAAATACTGGTACCTCTTGCCAGATCACTGACCACAAACTCACTGTGGTCAAGCCAATGAAGACTCTTTGTGACCCTATGAGGACAAGACAGCACTGCCCCTGTGAGTTTCTGAGACAATAATTCCTTATGGGAAGAGAAAGCTTCATCTGGGTTTGAAACGGCTGACCATCACTATGTGGTCACTGATGTATGCCACTGGGGTTCCTTAGACTGGCACAAAGGGGAGTGAAATGCCTTCCTATTTCTTCCCACACTAGCCAAAGAACAAGGCCACAAAATCCCCAACCATAATTATATATTTTCTTCCCAATTTGGGAAGCAAGGGCTAAATACCACACACGGATTTATACCCTCCATGTATATGGTATTTAGGTGTGCGCACACACATATGTTTGGCTTTTGGAAGTGAATTTATAGTAACGGAACCGCTCGGTGCGATGGCTCTCTTTCTAAGTATAGCCTGCCTGCCTTCATAGGAGAGGGCTCGCTTCCAGAGAGCCCTGCAAACAAGGGAGCCCTGGTTCCTGTTATGAGAATTCTTCAGAGAGCTGCCTGCTTTTCTCTCTAGAGCCTTGGGTCTTCTAGTGTTTGCCCAGCTGTCCCAGTCACACCAGCAGAGGAGCTGCCATTGAGGGCCAGCTTCTGGGACACTCCTCCGAAATTCCCCTTCCAGCCTCCAGGACCCCTGGACCTCCATGGATGGGCAGGTCATTTCTCAGGTCAAGATTGGAAATCTATATGCCAGGGACTTGAAACAGTCGTGGGAAAAAGCCATTATTTTTTCATTTGTTTCCTCATGAACTTTGGAAGCCCTTTGATGCTATAATAGTCTCGCTATGGGACATGATAGAACTTTCCCTATGGGTTTCTGTATTGGTCCAGATAGACTAGAGAAACAAATCGAGAGATATTCATATGTGTAGAAGGAAGAGCTTTATATACAAGAGCACTTGGATATTGAGAAAACACCCGGCCTAATCCAGATCAAGTCCATCAGTCTGCTATTAGTCCATATGTGTGATACCAATCTGCAAAGTCCTCTTCAGACTCACGAAGTGCATGCAATGACAGCAAATGCAGGAAGACCACAGTCCAATAGGTGGGAAGTCTGGTGGACCCAGTGGTGATGCAAGCATCTGAGCGCTGGCAGGTGTCTCCATGTGGTTTGTCTAGCTCACCTGTGGCTGCATCAGTGGCACTCCATCAAGCTCGTTGGCTATAATGTTTTGCAGGGAATGAGGAAAGAGAGGGAGGAGAGAGAGGGAGATTGCTTCCTTTTGCAACTGGAAGCCAGACGCCAGAGATGGGGACATACTATTTTCTGCTGGATCCATTTCCTAAGGTTCCTGGTATTCCTTTGAGGATTTTATATTCCGTATCTTTAAATGTCACTACTTTCAGTATTGGTCCTGTTGGCTCTGACATAGGGCACCCAGAAACGCCCTGGAGATGTAGTGGGTTACATGTTGACTGCTCATGATCAACCACTTCAAGGAAGAGAGATGAGGTTTCTACTCCCTTAATGAGTTACTGTCTCAAACCCACAGGGAGCACTGTATCCTGCCTTTTGGAAAGTCAGAATCAACTCCATGGCACTGAGTCTGTTGGTTTGTTTTGGTTTAGATATTACACAATGAAATATTGCCTGTTATTGCCATGACTGTTGGTATTTTCATGTTCGTTGATTGCTGCAACCTCTCTCTCTCTCTCTCTCTCTCTCTCTCTCTCTCTCTCCCCCTCTCCCCTAGCACCCTCTGAGACAATGTTCAATTGTGAGCCTTAGGGTTTGCATTGACTATTTTTAAGAAGAAGATGAAAATCAAGCCTTTCACCCTAGTCCGACTTAATCTGGAAGCGCCGTGCTGATATTTGAAATAGCAGTGGCCCAGCACTAATGTCACCGGAGCAGGCAAGGCGCCCCGTGTGGTTCACCAACAGGTGAGCAGTGAGCTTCCTCAAGCGATGCTCTTCATGATTTCAGCTGGAGGGTCTGTTGGAGCCCTGTCCTCCAAAATAGGTTGTGGCTGCTTATTTTACCTCCACGACTGAATGCTTTTATTTTCGCCATCAACCACAATGTGTGTACCCAGTGGAGAGCGAGTCCCTATCTGGTGGGCCATGTCTGGGAGCCAGGTGTTTTTGAGGTCTCTGACCCTGCTCTCAGGCTGCTGGCTGCAGAGGTTACTCGCTGCTGGCATGATGGAGTTCTCCAAGGTCACTTGTTGATGGACTGAATGTTTTGGTCTCTTCTGATTTCTGGTCTTATTTTTATTCCATCTGTTCTTTCGAGTGCCTCTCTGATTCCTATCCCTTTTTCCATTCAGCATGTTGTAGCTAATGTCTTGGCTTTTTTTGGTCCTCCTTGGCTTTTTTGGGTGATCCATGGATTTCTGTGGATTTGTTCTCCAGGCTTTCCTGAAAGGATCTCTGTGCCCGGGTGGTTCTCAGCTGCTTCTTGCGACCGCTTCTGAATTCGGCCGGCAGTGGGTCTTCAGCTCCCTTCTCTTGGTTTTGGGGTTTGGTAGCTCCACATTTGCTATCAGTTATGGCAGCTTCTCAGGCACTTCAGTCATGTTGAAGCCACCAGTGGCCCTGCTGTGGGTTTTCCTGGTTGTCTCCACCAGGCTCCCTGGACTTTTGTGGCCTCTGGGATCTCCAAGCTCAGCCCTACCTCTGGGGAGCAGGAGAAAACCAGAAGGAGGGACACAGGAGCTCAGGGGCCATCACTTGCCCAAGGCCTGCAGGCTAAGATCCTCAACCACTCAGGCAGGCTGACCGTGAGCCTGCAGTCTTACCCATGATGCTCTGCAGCCACACATCTCAAATGTCACATGACCCGAAGGCCCCCGGAAATCCTGTCAAGATGCAGGTTCTGATTTCCTAGGTTTCCGGAAGAACTGAGGACTTGTGCATTTCCCATGCACTCTCAACATCATGGTCAGTGGAGAAAAGACTGACGCCGTCAAGGATTTCATTTTACTTAGCTCCACAACCAACCTCCATGAGAACCATCCATAAATCATCAGACAGATCTACTGCAAATGACCTCTTAGGAACTTGAAGCGCAAGGCTAATACTTTGAGAGCTCAGTGCGCCTGGTTCGAGCCATGGTATTTTTCAATTGCTTCATCTGCATGTGAAAGATGGGCAATGCATCAGGAAGACCAGAGAAGACTCCATACCTTTGAATGAATGCTGGTGAGTGGGAGTGGGAACGCCGAGGCCTCCCAGAAGAACAAGTAAGTACAGCTAGAATCCTTCTTGGAAGTGAGGAGGTCCGGACTTCATCTCACATACTTGGACATGCTTGGTAAAGTAGAGGGTCAATGAAAAAGAGGAACGCCTTTGATGAGAAAGATTGACAGAGGCTTAAATCTAGCAATAATTGTGAAGATGGTGCAGGAACGGGCAATGCTTCATTCTATCGTACATCGGCCACTATGAGCTGAGCCCAACTTGAAGCATCAAACAACGGCGAAGCTCCCAGGCGATGATTTTGTGATCTGTGAACCTCCCTCTGAGAATCATGGATCTAATGAGTCTCACCTCAAACTTCACAACAAATTCATCCAAAGGCTTGATTTGGCAAGGGGCTGGCTTGGTGTGAGACAGAACAGACTGGCCATTGCAGGTCCCAACAGCTCCTGCTGCCTCAGTGCCTGTCCAGGCTGAGCACCTTTTCTCTGGTGTCTTTAATGAGACATCATCTGTTCCACAGTGCCCCCCCCCCCAGGAATCTGTCTCCATCCGCTCCTACAGGGGATAGGGGTGACCAGACAGGGGCCAACTCAAGCCTCCTTCTGCTTTCCTGTCCTGCTCTGCTCTGCATGGCTGGACAGCAGGTGTGCTGGGACACAAGGCTGTGGCTGGGAGGCAGGTGTCAGGCTTTATCAGGCTCTGAACACCACAAAGAGGGGAACACTGGTCTCCCCTGTGGGCCAGGAGACACTTTCCAGCTGCTCTTCCTTGGAATGCTCAGCAGCCGAGCTGAAAATAGCACCCATGATCCCGAGGAGGCTACCTGGGACTCCCCTCCTGCCAGGAAGGAAAATCCCCATCCCAGCATCATGGCGATGATGTCACTCAGCCCAGCTGTTTCCAGAGAAGGTCTGGGACTTTGGGGGTGGGGCTTGAAGGGGTGCATGAGCCGGCTTCCTGTGCGTGGTGTAACCAGTCGCCCCAGTCCTGGTGCCTTAAAACTCACACATGGTGGATCTTGTGGTCTGGGGGCCAGCAGTTTGCTGGGTGTCTCCTGACATTCCTTTCTGGAGGCTTGAAGGAGATAATCTAGACTTGCTATCAAGTGAGTCCAGTGTCCGGAAAAAGACATTATGGGCCTGCAGACCCCCTGCTTTCCTTGGCTCACAGTCTCTCCTGTCTCTTTCAAAATGCACACTGTATTGTCTCCAGCGAAGGTTCACAGGGCAGTCGAGCTTCTCCTTCCACACACGCTGCACAAGGTGCTTAGTGGCATTGGTTGTGTCGTTCACGAAACCAGAAATCCAAATTCCCTGCCACCAAGTCAATGCTGATTCATAGCAGCCACCCACATGGGCTAGAACTGCCCTATGGGTTTCCAAGACGATACATATTGACAGGAATAGAAAGCGACCTGTCTCCTTTGGAACAGCGGGCAGATTCCAACTGCTGACCTTGTGATTAGCAGTCCGAGGCACGGCCCACTACACCACCAAGGCTTCGGCATTTTTCACGAGGTGTGAACATTCTCAGCCTTTCTCTTTTGGTTGTTCTGTTTCCATTTGTCTGGTTTCCCTCCTTCTGTACACTCTCCCACTTAAAGTAATTATTTTAGAAAGCAGTCCAGTACTTACTAAAAGGACAAACTGGCCTGTCTTGGGGGAAGCATGGTTGGAGTGTGCCTTAGAAGCAAGAACGGTGAGATTTGGCCTCGTGACTTTGGACTTGTTGCCAGGAGGGACCAGTCC
Organism: Nesogale talazaci; assembly: GCA_004026705.1. Taxonomy (NCBI): domain Eukaryota; kingdom Metazoa; phylum Chordata; class Mammalia; order Afrosoricida; family Tenrecidae; genus Nesogale; species Nesogale talazaci. Next base: position 59,843 of record PVJH01002119.1, read on the forward strand.
CTGGAAAAGGACATCATAGTTGCTGAAGGACTAGAGCGGCAAAAAAGAGGAAGGGGCTTGTCAAGATGGATCGAAACAGTGGGCCAGAGAGAGGAAAAATTGTGAGGAGGATCCAGGATGCGACAGTGTTTTGTTCTGCTGTGCATGGGGTCATTATGCACGTGACGGGTCAGGACGGAGTCTTTGGCACCCAACAACAATAACTGATGAATGATATTCATAACTTCCTGAGTCAATCTGTTGTTTGGCTACACTGTGACCTTGGGACTTCCTTTGGGTCCCAAGTTTGGAGGCAATGAAAGGACAACTGTCAATTGTCTCAGGAAGCCCTCCAACCTCAAGCAGTGTCCTAAATTAAAAACAAAAACAAAACCCATTGCCATTAAGTCAATTCTGGGACACGAACTGCCATCAAGTCCATTCCAGCCCACAGGAATAGGGTTTCCGAGGCTCTAGATATTGACAGGAATGCTCTTAGGCAGCTGGTAGGTTGAACCAATAACCTTTTGCTTAGTTTCTCCATACTTATGCCATGGTGCCACCAAACATACTTTTACCATGCGCAACGATGCTAACTCTGCTGTCCAGGACACCTACCAGCCCAGCAGAGGCCCGTTTGTGTGGTGTTTTTATGCACCTGAGATTTTATTTCACAGTTTCCTCCCATTCTATCAGGTCCTTTGAGTGTGGTGATTACAATGGTCAGTAGTGGTGACTGGGCATCATATAGTTCTTCAGTCCCACGGTAGTTGAGCGTGTGGCTTCTGTAAAGGAACACCGTGGACCAATAGACTAGTGTCTCCTGAGTCTTTGTTTCTTTTTTTGGCTTTGTTTTATTTTCTTCTGTCTCTCTCGCTCCAGACTAGTAGAGACCAGAAACTGTGTCTTAGATGGGCACTGGCAAGCTTTTAGAGCTGAGGCACTACATGCCAAACAACGTGTCGAACATGAACTTCATGAGCTATATTAGGCTAACGGACCAAGGTGTCCCACAAGACAAGGATCTTAATCCTTCCTACCCAGAAAGCCAGCACTGCAAGGGGTTTGGTTTTGCATTTTTTAAAAAGCTTTTGATGGATGCTGGCACGATTCTCTTATAAACTTCCCACGTCAGCCGGGACTCTCGTGGACATCTGTGGTTGTTTTATACATGAGCGTAAGAAGAGCTGAGTTACCCAGCACCAGCTCTTCCTCCTCGGGGCCATCTGAGGAACAAGAAACATCAAGTCAGTCAAGAGAAAGCTCAGTACATCCTGACTGGTTTTTCTCTTTTCGGCAGCCAACGTCTTGGTTTATGTTCTCCAGTCTTGTTTCTGGTGCCCTTGGAGGGTGATGTTGAGTCAGTTCTGACTCACAGGGACCTTGTGTACAATGCAACGGACCCCAAACTGGTCCAGGAGGGTTGTCTTAGAGCCACTCTTGCAGGTACCCTGTCAACCCACCTCAGTGAGGTCTTCCCGCTTTTTGGCTTATCCCCCTGCCTTGCACCAGGGATTGGTCCCTTCTGATGACATGCCTAAAGAACATGAGATGGAGTTTCACCAGCCTCAATTTGAAGGACCCAAACCAAACCAAACTCAATGCCATTGAGTGGATTCCAACTCAGAGTGACCATTCTCCAGGCAGTCCATGGTATATTGATATTCTTTGCCAACAGCATGGAGCAAAGGCCTCAATCCTTTCTTTGCCTTCCTTAATTCGTGGTTCAGATTTCACATGCATAGAAGGCAAATGAAAATACATGGAGTCCTCCAAATGACATCTCTGCCTTCACACACGAGAGCAGTCTTGGATAGCCGTGCAATGCACCCATTGGTTTCTTGACTCACATGGATGTTGATGGAGGATCCAAGTAAAATTAAATTCTTGGTAACTTCGATCTTTTCTCCGTTTATCATGATGTTGCTTGTTGATCAGGTTGTTAGAACTTTTGTTTTCACCCTGTGGAGGTAGAATCCTGTTGTCTTTGATCTTCATCAGTAAGTGCTTGGTGGAAGCAACTTGGCTGCTTCCTGAAACCCTCAGTGAGTTTTCTCACCCTATTGAGGCTGGAGGCCTGCCCAGCTTGACAAAGCGCTGTCAGGATAAGTCTCAATCAGTGTTCTTGTTTTAAAAAAAAGTAAATTCTGATTCCATTTATCTGGGATTTGTAGGCAAATTTTTAGCAAGGGGTCAAAGCCAATGAACCAGTCTCAAGTCCAGATCACAATCCACAACAAACCATGGCCAGCTTGTAAAGTCTTTTCATCTGCAGCAGGCCCTCCTGCAACTGGGATGAATTGATCCCCTACTGAGCATGGTTTCACGATGGCTTTCCATTTTCCATGCTTTCTGGTGTGAACCCTTAGCCAACACCCTGAAGGTCTCCCTCCTCCAAATGGTTCCATGTTTGTCTTGTCTTGTCTTGTTTAAGACCTAGAGGGGCCTCAAAACCGAAGTGTTTGAGATTTCTGAAACTCAGTAGCTGTGACCATCCTTTGGGCAGCCACCCGCACAAACTGTGGGCCCAATTCCTCAGTGGATTCACAGACCTGCGTGAGGCGGACAGTACTGTCCTATCTTCACATTTTGGGAGGATCTCTAGGGCTCAGAGGTTCCAGTCATTGTGACAGCAACTGATGACAAGGCAGGAGGTGGGGGTAGTGGGGTGGGTTGTGCAGCAGCCCCCAGAGATCATATCCCAGTTTCCTTTCTTTCTTTTTTTTTTTTTTTTAAAAACCAGTTTCCCAAAGGAACCCTGATGGATAATGGTTTGCCCATTGGACTGCTGACCGTCAGCAGTCCAAACCCAACAGCCTCTCCGGGGGAAAAAAATGAGGCTGTCTGCCCCAGGACAGATTTATTGCCCCAGAAACTCAACGGAGAACCTCTACTGGGCCCTCTGGGTCTCAGTGAGTCAGAACCCAATTCCCCAGTCACGTTGTGTTCTTTGGTCTAGGTCCCTGTAGCTAGAGCCAGAAGCAAGCCTGAATCTTCCTTCTCCTCTGGGGGGAGGCCTCCCCAAGACACCTTTCTTTGTCGCTGTGTACATCGCTCTCTAAACAGCCTCAAGGCCCCATCCTGTGCCACAGAGGAAACAACTAGAAGCCTTAATACCTTTTATTAATTCTTTTGAAAGTCAAGACCAATGCATAATACTTACCTACTTTATTAGGTTAGCAGTTGTAAGGATCATAATCATAATCATAAAATAAAGAGCTCACAGTTACTGAGGTTGGCTCTTTGCCAGACTCTGCTCTTTCTCACGTTTGAACTCAAAACGCAGGAAGCCTGAGAAGCAAGCGCTGAGGACCGCACCATTTCCCGGATGGGGAGACTGAGGCCTGGGTCATTAAATGGGTCAGTGCTGGTCCCTGGCCACCGGGCAGCTGACAGGTGAGGAGTGGGGTCCCCGGACATACCCTGGCAGGCCTGCTCCACCACTCACCTCAGCTTCCCCTGGAGATCTGCCGCGCTCTCTCGGAGGTGCTGGGAGGATTCCGTAAATAGTTCCCTCGAGGCGCTGGGAGCCCTGCGGGAGAAGCTCACTATAAATACCCGGCATTTATAATTAGCCCATGGGGCGGCACAGTTCTGCGTCTGGAGGAGGCAAGCACCTGCAGGGCCGGCCCGGGCTCTTGGAACTGCCTTCTGGGCAGAGCTGGAGCTGAGAGGCTCCAGAGAGGAGTGGGGCTCCACACACAATCCCGGGTCTCAGACAGGGACCTCGAGGGGCCCCAGCTCCACTCCTGTCCATCTGTGAGATGCCTGCCAGCAAGTCCACCCCTCTGCGCCTCAGTTTCCACCTCTGCAGCAGAAGGGTGACTCTGACATGCCAAATCACAGGGCACGCATACCAATCTCCTGTAGAGATGAAGCCGGGAGAACCCTCAGGGGTCCTTCCTCCCTGTCCTGTAGGGTCTCTCTGAGTCAGAGTGGACCCCCCTGGAGGGGACTGTTGCTGTATCCCACACTCCCAGAACTGCTGCATCCACCCAGTCAAAACCAGTGGTTGCTCTGGCATCAGTGTAGATTGTACTGCAAGGGTCAATAGCTGGTTTGGGAAAGGGGGAGTGGGGGGCGGTGCGGAATTGTGTAGCCAGACCTTTCTTCTGAGGCACCTCTAGAGCAGACTCCAACCTCCAACCTTTCAGCTAGTGCTGAGCACCTTAGCCCCGGGACTCCTACTGGTGCATACACAGACTGCCTTCGCTCCAGTCTGGGATAGAGTAAACCTGTCCCCATAGGGTTTCCGAGGCTGTGCATCTTTACAGACAGCCTCATTTTTCTCCTGTGGAGCCTCCAGTGGGTTTGAACTATCAACCTGCTGGTTAGCAGGACAATGCTCAGCCTTCTATGTACACCTCCAGGGATCCTTATGTCTTTATAGTAGGTCGATGCAAAAATCCTTTTCTTGTACCCCTGAGCACAGCTAGAGAGATGTCCTTTTAACTTGTCACTCCTGCTGAATGCCCTTCCAAGGGTCCCCTTTGTTGAGAGTACCCACGGGTCGGTTTCCTGCCTCTGGGACCCTCTGAGGGCTCAGAGGCTTGTCTGTGGCAATGTCCCTTCCCACCTCCCTTCTGAAGGCTGCTAGAACCCTACTGGGGGGTTCTGATGCCACGGGGCAACCCTGAACCAAGGCTTAAGAAGGACAAAGTGAGTCAGCGCTTGGTTGTGATCCAAAAGACTGGTGCTTCCCAGTGTCCCTGTGGGAGGAAGACCCAGCAGTCTGCTTCCAAAAGGGCTCCCACCCCAAACCAAACTCGCGGCTAAGTTGATACGGTGCCTGCCCAGGAAGCCCCTTGGAGCTGTTCTACACTGCCACCCATGAGTTGAAATTGGCTCCTTCCTTGGAAATCTCTGGGGGATTTCCTGCCCATCCAGGGAGGTGCTGGAAGCTCTTCCTGTTGTGCCCCCACCCCCACCCAACCCGGGTGCTCTTGGGGGTGAATTTGAACGTAGATTTCCCCTGTAATCTTTCCATTCTCTCCTTCCCAAGCTCCGGCTTTGGGAAGAAGAAACCACCGAGGCCACACCCAGGCCTCAGGATGTGATTCTGGGGGTCCAGCTCAGAGCCTCCCACCGAGAGCAGGACACCACCTCCCTTGCACTGTGCACATCAGTCCTGCTCAACCCAACAGAGTCGTCACCAGCCTCTCCCGCACTCCGCAGAGGGACTGCTGGTCAGTATCACAGCTTGCCCAGCAGACCCGCCTCAGGGCCTAGGCACACGCTGTCCTCTCCGTCTGGAGCGCCCCTCCCTCCCTCTTTGCTTCCGTCACAGCTAAATGTCACTGCCTTAATGATGCCTCCTGGCCTCCAATCCCTGAAGGCGCCTGCCCCCTCTGTTCTCTCTCGTGGCAACCTGTTCCCTCTCCCTCAACAGGAAGCAGCAGGGTGGCAGCGTGTTCATTTGAATGAGGAGTCCTGGTGCTGGGGTCGTTAAGCTCTCCATGGCTAACCAGCACCTCCCGAGCCAGGTCTGCTCCTGTAGAGGTTCACAGCCATGGACACCCTGTGGGACAGTCCTGCTCTGTCCTGCAGTGTCACCGCGAGTCAGAATTGACTGCCCAGCAGTGGCTGTTCATTATCTCTCATTAGCTCATTATATCTCATTATCATTCATTATCCCTTCCCTCCGCCAGTGGTTGCCCATTCACTTCTGACTCGCAGCGACCCTGGGGGTGATCTCAAGATCAGTCACCAGGCCTTTCTTCTGAGGCACCTCTGGATAGGCCGAAATCAAGAGACTGCCAATGGGCACCGCTTCTGCCCACTCCATCTTCTCTGCCTCTTGTTGGCTGCCTTTACCAGGCATGGTGTCCTTCTGCAGGAAGCATGCCCGCTCACAGTACGTGAGAGACGGTCTCCCGTTCTTTGCCTCTCAGGAGCAGCACCCTGCCCTCCTGCTTCCAGACAGATGTGTGGGCTCTTTGGCAGCCCATGGCACCTGGACACCCGGGGCGGTGAGAAAGAGGAAGGGCCTCAAAAAGAGGTGTTGACACAATGGGCTCCGTCATCAGAACCATGTGGGCCTGCTGTTGGACCGGGCCGGGCTCCACTCTGTTGTTCACAGGGTGGCTGGGCATCGGAGCCAACTGGGTCGCGCCTCACGCCACATCTGTCTGATTCTCCCATAACTGCTGGGCTGCGTCAGGGCGGAGTCCATCATGGAGTTGGCCGCACTGTGCTCGAGCACCACACGGGATAATCCTGGCCCACTCGAAATCCTAACACTCACACACAGCTCCTCCCGGCCTCCTGAGCGGGGCCTTCAGCCTCCTCCCCATCAACAATGCTCTGTGGGTCCTTCCCTGATGTGTTTTCATCGGGTTCTTGTGAACCTGTCAATGACCCAACCTGCCATCTAGGGGGTGGAGGCTGGCTCCTGAGGGGTGGAGGCTGTGTTCCTCTTTGGACAAGGAAGTCAGAGAATCCTGAGACATCTCTCCTGGGGGGAGGTCCCTCAGCCTCACAGAGTTGGCACCTGCAGCTCAGGGCTGAAAGGACAGGACTGTGGTGGCCCCACCTGCAGGGGCAAGGTGCCCAGAATGACCACACAAGTCAGACAGGAAGAGACGAGCATTTCCCAAAGCCCCACTGCAGAGGCAACGGCGGCTTACCTTTGAATGTGCCCCTTTTCAGTCCCCTCACCTCACACACGTATGGATTACATGTCGCCGAGGTATAGCGTGACTAAAGCCACCGGCTAGCTCACTCCGCCCCTAACATTACAGCACCAGGCTGAGCTGAAGAAATGACAAGAGACTCACTCTCTTCGTTTGTACAATGGAGGTAACGACGACAATCGCTGCTGCCGCCGCCGCCGTCTTGCTCATGCGGCTCCGGCTTGTGCGGGATCAAATGAGATACAGCGAGCCCAGCTGCTCGCCCGGGTGGGGAAGGGACTAAGTGCCCAGCCAAAGGCAGGAGCATTCTGCTCAGGAAATGCACTCGGCGCTGAAACAGGTGTCGAGCCAGGTAGTGAGTGAGTGAGTGCCTCCTGGTCCCCGCCAGGGCGCCCGGGGCGGGGTTAAGAAGCACACGGCTTCTTCACGCTGCGATGTTTTCTCTGGGCAGTGCAATGTGCCTTCTAGAAACACAAAGCGTGACGAGAGAGGCCATCGGAGCCACGTGGCTGACGACTGCAGCAACCACATTTGTGGCACAAATAAGGGGTGCTCCGAATCACCCTGGAGGCTTAGTGGTTACACATCCGCTGCTAATCCTGAGGCCAGAGGTTCAAAACCAGCAGCCTCTTCAGGGGAAAGATGAGACTTTCTACTGTGAAGAGTTAGGGTCTGGGAAGCTCACAGGAGCATATACACACTCACACATACACACTCACACACACATGCGCGCACACACACATACATGCGCACACACATGCATACACAAACATGCACACATACATACACATACATGCACACACACATGTGCACACACTTGTGTGCACGCACACACATACATACTCACACACACGTGCACACACATACACACATACATACACACACATACACGTGCACACACATACATACACACATACACACGCACACACACGCAAACATGCGCGCACACACGCATACTCACACACATACATGTGCGCACACATACATATGCACGCACACACACATGTGCACACATATATACACATGCACACACACATATATACACACATACATACTCACACACTCATACATGTGCGCACACATACACACATACATGTGCACACACATACATACTTACACACATACATACACACATATATACACACATACATACTCACACACTCATACATGTGCGCACACATACACACATACATGTGCACACATACATACTTACACACATACATGCACACACAGACACACATATGTACTCACTCATACATGTGCACAAACACATACATACTCACACACATACATACACACACCCACGCGCACACACATACATACTCACACTCATACATGTGCACACACATATCTACTCACACATGTGGGCACACACACACACACACACACACACACATAGGGCAGGTCTACCCTGGCCTGCAGAGCTGCTATGAGTCAGCATAGACTCAATGACAGACAGTGAGTTTGAATTTTTTTTTTTAGCCACCAGGAGACCCTGGGGAAGGGTTGGGTTTGTTTGATTTTTTTCCCCCCACTCAGAGGCACCTCGGAAGAGAGGGCTGGCATTCAGCTTCCCCAAAGTCACAGCCTTGACACCCCATGCAGAGCCCTGGTCTACTCTTCAGGATGGCATCTGCACTGACCGAGTGTGGAGAGACACAGTGGCATCTGGCGCTGAGCCCCTCTGCCTTCGGCAGCCAGCAGGCAACCCCAGGCTGCTGGCGCCGTGGCGTGGGGCCGGGGAGGTCAGCCACGTGGATGCCACACAGGGTGGTGGGCCGAGCCGGAGAGGCTGTAGTAGGAGGCTGGGGTGGAAGCCAGAGAGGGCATCCTGAAAGGTACAGAGGTGACCCCTGAGAACTGAACACGGAACTGCAGACTGGCTTGTGACTCTCCAAGCAGAGCCTGCAACAAGCAGAGACTTAGGAGGGGCCCTCCGGGGTAGGGGGCAGGGCAGAAGCAAGGGTAAAGAGGCGCAGGGGAGATAGGAGGGGTGTCTTGTTGGGTTCTCGGCAATGGGGGCTTTGAGGGACCCTTAGAACAGGCTGTAGACTTGTCCCTGTAATGGAGGTGTGACTGGGGCGTGTTAGTGACAGTGAGTGTGTGTGTGATGGTGGCAGCTGCTCTGCATGCAATTCCAGTACCCTGTGTCCAGAGATCCCCAGAGAGACCTTGTCTAGTGCCAGGGAATCAGATACCCAGCTGGGGGCATGGGGTGTGGCCTCGGGGACCTAAAAGCATCTGTCACAGTGGATGAAGGGCTCAATGCAGAAAAAGAGAACACACGGTGCTGCCCAGTCCTGGCATTGGATTAAATTCCACTACAGTCAGGAAGTTTTCCGCCATGTCTACCTTGAATCCCTCTTGCTGTTCCGTAGCCTCAGTAGCCTCATTGTTTTCCTTGCTGCTAGTCTGAAAGGATATAGAGCAGTGGATCAGGGGTGGGCTGGGGGAGGTGGAGGGGGGAGGTGCAGCTTCTAGAAGTGCTGCTACTCTTAGCCATCCTGCGTCCCCCACTCTCACCCCTTTTATCAAGTGCCTCTCTGGCCAGGCCCACGTGCTGACTTCTGTCCATTCCTTCTGCCCTCTCAGACCTGTCTCTCCCCTTTAACGACAGCAGCGCACACAGGAATCAGATGGTACTGGGGCTCCATCCTCCCCACTCACCAGCAGTCCCAGTCTCCCACTGAGGAGACGGCCCTAGAGATGCCATCTGCTAGCCCAGGCTAGGGCTGGGATTCAGGCCTCTGACTCCTGCTGCCTTCCCAGGAGACATGCTCTTAATCCCTGCTTGCGAGGTGCTCTGTGTGCTGGGGTTCATGAGAGAGAGGCAGCTTCTCTGGGGGCCCTTCACTCTCCTGCTCACATTTCTCCAGAAGATGATCTCCGAACCTAGTGCAGTCACTTCTCCTGCACACGGAGCAGCACACCTCTCTGAGAGGGAGTGGAAGCCTGGGGAAGTATAGAACTGTGCCCAAGGGGAAACCATCCCTGGAACAGGGCCCTGCTCAGTTGCAAAGTTCAGGAAGTCCCTGCGGGAATCCCTGGGCAGTGTAAATCGTGCACGTGGTGGTGGTAGGCTGCTAACTGAATGGCAGAAGGCACCAAAGAAGAAAGGCCTGGCGATCAACTTTTGAGAAATTAGCCACTGAAACTCTTGTGGAGGCTAGTTTTACTTTAACCCCCAAGAGGTCACACTGAGCCAGGGTCATCTTCAGAGAAGCTGGCCCAGTGAGCTAGTAGAACAAAGGGCCTGCTGACATGCTCACATGTGACCCAAGGCTTTCCACCTCCTGGTCTTCTCTGGGGGTCTGGTGGTGAAGGCTGCCAGCAAACCCTGGGACAGATGAGAATATACGAACCAGGATGCCTGTCTTGCTCATGATGGTGGGATTAAGCAGTGGTCAGTCCTGGCATGGGAGACTCAGAAGTGTGAGCTCTCTCAGGAGCTTGATGGGAGGACTGAGTTACAGCCAGCACTGTGGAGAGTGACACACATTCAGAGCTACATGGTCAGCCTCTGGCTTTGAGCCAGACACCATCGATTTGGACTCTGCCATTCAAGAGATGGGGTTGTGAAACAAAGCACAGACTCCCCTTTTGTATCATCTTATCGGGGGTCTTACAGCTCTTATCAGAATCCTTACATCCATCCCTTGTGTCAAGCACATTTGTACATCTGTTGCCCTCATCATTCTCAACACATTTTCTTCCTACTTGAGCCCTTGCTATCAGTTCATTCCCACCCCACCACTCTCCTTCAGGAACCCTTGATGATTTATAAATTATTATATTTTTCATGCCTGACACCGATCACTGTCGCCCTTGTTTTTTAAGAGGGGGATTTAGATCCTAGCAGGGCATCACCCCCTACGTTTTCATGCTCTGATTATATCATGGGGTCCCTTGCGGTGTGGTCGTTAAACATTAGGCTGATAATCCCAAGGTCAGCAGTTCAAAACCACCAGTTGCTCCATGAGAGAGAGACAGAGAGAGAGAGAGAGAGAGAGAGAGAGGGAGAGAGAGAGAGAGATGAGACAGTCTGCTCCTGTAGAGTGACAGTGTTGAACCCACAGAGGCAGTTCTCCCCTGTCCCTGTCATATAGGGTGGCAGCGAAGTGAGTGTTTGGATTTGTTTGGTTATTGTAAGGCCCAAGTGAGTGACAAGGGTAACTTTTCCCTTTATGTGAACCAGACCGGTTCTGGGACATCAGGCTGAAAGGACCTCTGTGAGGATCGCTTTTAGGTTGGGGAAAACAAGGCTGCTGGTGAGAGGAGTCCTTTAGGGCCCCCTGACTTTTTAGGGGCAGAGCGGGGCAGCACCCCCAGTCCAGGCCTCTCTGGAGTTCAGTGCTCAAAGGCTCCTGTCTCACCTCTGGGCACACAAGGGGTGGCGATGACAGGTGTCTCCTCCCTCCGTGGCTTCCCTCCCTCCCCCATCCCAGGCGCAGCCTCCTCCCCTGCTTCCTCCTGTTCTCTGACTAAGAGAGCCCCCCTCCTGCCAGCCCCCAGCCGCCCCCTCTTCTCTGGAGCCCCCAGGCCTGTGAGCAGCAGCAGCTCCATGGAGAAGCAGGACCGTGGGTGGGGCGAGTGGCGTAATTATAAGCTTGGGAGGGTTGACTCTCCCAGAGCAGCAGGAAAGCAGTGTGGTCGGTCTCCCTTCCCGGTTGGGGAGCTGGGTTTCCATCAAAGGCTCTCAAAGGCCCCAGGTCCTTCCTGGTCCTTCTGCCCTGGCGTCCCCCTGGCGTCCCCCCACCCCTCCATGAAATGCCGACCCCTACTAAGTAGCTACTCTGTACCTTAGTGCCGTGCCCGGCATTCTCTCCTGCTCTGGGACATGGATGAAGGGCCCGTGATGTGGCACAGCGGTGGCAGTGGGTCTTCTCAGCCACTGTGGGAACATCCTGACCCTTCGTGTTCTCCTGTGAGAAATGGATGGCTCCTGTTCCTCCCTCTGAACCACTGAGCGCCATGCAAGGAGCCCTGCTGGGGCAGCAGGTTAGGTGTCAGGTTGCTAACCGCAAAGTTGGCAGTTCAAACCCCTCAGGCTTTCTGTGGAAGACAGATGAGGCACTCTGGAGCGCTCCTGTCAAGATTGACAGCGTCCAAAACCCAAAGAGCCCGCTCTGCTCCACCCCACAGGGATGACCGAGCTGGAATCGACCCGGTGCTTTTCTTGGGAGCCCGGGGCCTGAAGCATGTTCAAGACATGCAATGGCACCATCCACCGGCTGCCAGCACCCGTCTAACAGCGACGTCCTTAGGCAGAGCTGGCTTCTGTAAGAAACCCTGATGGATCTCCTCATGGCCCCCTCCCCCCTCCCTTGGGGACAGTCATTGTTGACACCAGAGTGGGCAGAGTCAGAGAGGATTGAACTTTTCTTTTTCTTAAGAACTGGAACCCCACCTTACACAGCGCTTTACCTTTGACCCCAACATACTTGGGTCAGTCCTTCAGATGCGTGTGCTGTTGTGTTTTCCCAACGAATCACCTCTTTATTTTGGAGCAACCTGAGCATTTCAGCCACTCTTGCGTGGTTCCTAAGCTTTCCCGTCCAGTGGGACTCATTGACTGATAAGGAAGTGAAGCCCGGCTCGCAGCTCCTACTCCTCTGGGTCTTTGAGCACCAGTGTCCGTGTGCTTGCCATATGCCAGACCCTCCTGCAAGCCCCTAGCATTGATGAGCCCCAGGCATCCTGAACTCTCACCAGTCCTGGGTGGCCCAGGAGCTGCCACGTTGTTAAACAGCGTGAACGCCTTCTATCCGTGGAAGTTAGATTTTTATGTCAGAGTGCACGGTGGAGGGGTGGAGTCCATCTATCAATTGAGTCACAGCCTAATGATGCATCCTGGGAGGGGTGACCTTCATACCAGAGATACAGTGGGGACCCCTGCCCCATCTCGCTCCCTTTTCTCCTTCCTTCTTGCTGAGACTCTGTGCCCAGCCTCCTGGAGCAGTCCCCGATGGGCCATCGGTGCTTTGCCGTGTGTTTGTGTCCATGCAGACCCACGAGCCTCTGAGCTCCCTGCACTCCGCCTCCCCTTCCTGCAGCTACAAGAGTCAGAAGAGGGCTCTGACTAGTGTGGACTTCAACTGCACTAGGCCGGGAAGCCTTCTTTTAAAATAATTTTTATTGGTGCCTAACCCACCCATTTTACAATTCAATAATTCAAACATATAAGAAGTGTTATACAATCATCACACTTTTAGAACATTCTCTCCTTTCTTGGTCTCCTTGTTTTTAGCTCCCATTTTCCCCCAGTCTCTCCTCCTATACCTAAGGAACCATTAATCCAGTTACTGTCTCTGAAGATTTATCTGGATTTCATAGACAGAAAAATCTCCCAAAGCAAACAAACACATACTAACAACACGAACAGAGTAAAACCTCAATCTCAAACAAGTACAAAATATTAAAAACTAAAACAAATCAAAAATGTGTCAAAGGGAAGCTCAAATGGTAGGGTGTTCAATTTTATTTTAACGACACATGCAATCATCCACTTTCCGATGCACTTCGCATGATGGTAAGGCTATTCGCGTCTGGGGAGCCTTTTTGAGGTGTCTTCTTGATACAAAGCTCTTCCTTATACATGTGTGAGTGTCACTGGTTTTTTCCCTGTAGACAAACCGAGCTCACACAATATGGGATGAAAGCCTAAGATTCACCACTCTGGAGACGCCCTGCTTTGCTTAACAACAACTTCTTCCTTTCACGCAGGATGCATCTCTTCCAAACTCCTGGACCCCACAGGCAGCTGTCTCTTCATTCCAGGGCCCGTGGATCCCTGCTCCCTGCTGGGTGGTTTCTTCTGGTTAGTTCGAGGGCCCCTGAAGTAGGACTCTTTACAGGTGGTCAGTGTTCTCCCTGGATGGCTTGGCTGAGGAAGGGTCTATTGTAAAGCTCATCCAGGGGTTGACAGAATTCAGTGCCCTGGGGCTGTGTGACTGAGGGCCCTGGCTTCTCCCTGGCTGCTGGACGCCACTCATCATTCATTCCTTCCCACGTGACCCTCTCCATGGGGCCCTGTGCCCGGCTATTAGCATCTTCAAGGCTGGTGGAAGAGAGTCTCTTTTTCAGTGCTAGCCTGCAAAGACTTATATATCAAGTCAGGCGCACTATCCCATGCTATCTCCTTTGCCACCTTCTCTTGCTGAGCAGAAAGTCACATTTCCTGGCCACAGGAAGGCAGAATCCTGCCTGCTCTCGTAGTCCTGCAGGGGTGGGCTGGGGTGGGGGTCTCATTGCCTCAAGCAGATTCAGGTGCAGGCAGAAGGGGAGGTTCCATGAGGGAGACAGTGTCACAGCATGAGAAGTATGTGGCCTCTGCCTGCCTCTGAGTCCCTCCCTGGGAGCTTCCTGCAAACCTTTGCACCATGGAAGCTTGGGTGCCCCGTTCTAAAAACACAAGAGGCTGTGTTGCCTTGGCCATCACTGCTTCCCAGGGTTGCATGGAGGCTGAAATGAGACTATACTACAGATCACGTGGATCTGAGGGGGTCCTTGTTTCGCTTCATCCTGCTGGGTAAACAAACCCAACTTGACCCAGGGCCACCGGGTAGATCTCAGTTCAGTGACCTTGCTAGTTGTGTAAATACTTCCTCTCAGCTTGCATGGGAAGGAACGTTTTCTAGACTCTTCCTGCCTGGTCATCCCTGGCCAGGTCTGAGCTCCTCCTGACGCTTTTCAGCCCCATGTGTTATCTACTCCCATCATCCTTATCAGACTGAAAACATAGTAAGGCAAAATAATACATCAGCTACGATGGACTAGGTTTTACTGCAATGACAAATGATCCCCAAAGCCCAGCGTCCTCCACACCTAAGATGGATTTCTTCCCCATGTGAAAGGCGCATGGTGGCTCAGTGGTGGCCCTGCTCCATTCCATCTCACCCTGGGACCTGGCAGATAGGAGAACCCGTACCTGGACCATTGCCAGCCTCGTGGCAGAAGGACCTCACAGTGAATGATGTGCTGGCTCTTAAGCTTCTAGAAAGTGAGTCAGTCCTGCCAGTTGCATCTCCATATGAGTGGGCATCACAAGCCTCACAGTCATTTTGGAATCCAGTAGCATAAGGATATATCTGTGGATATATCTCTGTATATCTCCTGCAAGAAAGTTTCATGTATTTACACATATATGTGTGTGTAGGCATGTGTATGTATGCATTGCATGTATGTGAATTAAATAAAGATTCACAGAGCAGAACATCAGTTTTAAATTTTATTCTATATGTATGTCTACACACACACACACACACATATACCAAACTCGCTGCACTGCCATGGAGTAAATTCTCTCTCGCAGCGACTCTATAGGGCAGAGCAGAACTGCTCCTGTAGTTTTCCAAGACTGTGACTCCGGACGAGAATAGAAGGCCTCATTTTTCTCCTGTGGAATGGTTAGTGGTTTCAAACTGCTGGCTTTGCAGGGAAGAGCCCACTGCATAGCCCACGGTGTCGCCAGGGCTCCCAGGTATAGTTTATTGCCAGAGGCAATCTATAGACTATTTGGTAAACACTGCTGCAGCCAACTATGGGCACCTTAGGAAACTCATTTGGGGAACCCTGGCAATCAACCCCAAGCCAGACCGAGCTCACTGCCGTCACATGATGGCCCAGGACTGAACTCCAGAGCATTTTCATGGCTGTTCTCTTTGTGTACACAGGTGCCTAGGACTTTCCTCCCTAGCACCACTGAGTGGACTCAAAGTTCCAACATTTAGGCCAGTGGTCAAGTGTAGACATTTTGTGTTATCCAGCGAACCCTCAACAGCCACCACAAGTACAAACAGTAGCGAATCACCTTTACCAGGTGACATCCTACCGGCCTCTCCCATACTCCATCCTTGATCAAGCATGGTGAAGCACAGGGCGATGAAAAGGAGGAAGACCCCCCAAGCAGATGGATTGACCCAGAGGCTACAACAAAGGACAGAAGTCTAACATTTGGGAAGGTGGCACAGGACGGGGCGGCGTGGCTCTCTTTTGTACCAGATACAGGATCTCCATGAGGGGGAAGGAGCCCTGGAGACCGAGTGGTTATGTGTGAGGCGGCAATCCATAAGGTTGTCAGTTTGAAACCACCAGCAACAATTTAGGGGAGAGACAGCACTCTCTACTCCCGTAAACAGTTACAGTCTAGAAACTCAAAGGGACAGTTCTACTCTTTTCTATAGGGCAGCCAAGAGTTGGCATCAGCCTGATGGCAGTGTGTGTGTGTGTGTGTGTGTGTGTGTGTGTGTGTGTTAATGAGAGGGAACTGGCTTCATAGCACCCAACGTACTCTCCCCTATGTGAGGAGGAGGTGACACCATAGTTAAGCTACTAACTGACAGGGTGGCTGCTAGAACCAACCAGCCCGTCCCGAGGAGAACAGACCAGGCAATGTTCTCTGGTGAAAACTTCCGGCGGTCGGCACGTTCTATTGCCTTGAGTAAATCTGCAGCACCAGACCTCTCTAAGGTGTTGGAAAGTGAGGAGGTTACTTACTTTGAGGACCCAAGCCAATCACCTCCTTCCAATCACCTCCTGTGCATGTGAAAGTTGAACGTGGAATATGACCAGAGAAGAATCATTGCTGGCCAAGAAAATGGAAACTATCATGGACTGCCGAAAGAACCAGTGCTTCTATCTTTGGAAGAAGTACGGCCGGAATGCGCCGTAGAAGCAAGGGTGGCGAGACTGGTCTCAGGAACTTTGGACATATTGTCAGGAGAGACCAGTCTGTGGAGAAGCACATCAAACTTGATAAGTGGACGGGCAGGGAGAAAGTGGAAGATCCCCATGCAACGGATGGACACCGTGGCTGCAACCTTGGGCTGAAACATAAGGACAGTGGCAACCGACAGTGTTTCCTGTTGTTGTCTGCAACGGTACCACACCTAACACAAACAACAGGGGCGCACATGGCAACAACACCCGTCTAAGTCCCTTCCATAAAGGAACACATCCAACCCTGTGAGAATGAGACCACCCCCCATTTTACAGATGGGGAAACTGAGGCATCGAGTGATTATGCCAAAATTGCAGAGTAAGTAGTCGCTCCTGTGCAGGCCCTGGGTGGAGGGCAGTGTGGTTGAGATGGGGACGGAGTGGAGGACCAAGGACAAGCCAAGGTATGAAGCTCCTGGAGCCTGCTGCCTGGGGGGCGGGTGAGTCCTCCCTCTCCCACCTGGCTGCTCCCTGTGACCTTCCCTAGTGCTGATGCTCCTCCTCCCCCAGCAGGGCCCCACACCGGCCCATAGCTCTTACTCTGCTCCCTCTCACAAATCCCGTGCCTAGGGCCTGCTGAACACCATAAAAACGTCAATTAAGTTGATTTAAAAATGCTCCCAGTCTCATTAACAACAAACTGTTACCGCCAGTGCAGGCAGGCTGGGCTAAGAATAAATAATATGAATATTAAAAGGGTGCTGGTGTCATTAATTATCCATAATAAATTACCCCCACCTTCCTTCCTCCTGGGATGTCAGGGATCCCCAGTCCCGGGAAGCAGTGCTGTTCCTAGAAGGCTGTAGTGGGTACAGAAGGGATGCGGACAGCCTGGCCTCAGGGATTTCAGCTGGCTGCAGC
The DNA here is from genome assembly GCA_004026705.1 of Nesogale talazaci. NCBI lineage: Eukaryota > Metazoa > Chordata > Mammalia > Afrosoricida > Tenrecidae > Nesogale > Nesogale talazaci. The sequence goes on from PVJH01002119.1 coordinate 77,032, forward strand.
GCATGGCAGTGACACAGACGTCCCCAAGTCCCCGACCCTCTTCTACGTGCCTGACGTCGTAAATCAGCTCATGGAACCTGGGGTGCAGGAACAACTGGGACCTCCATTGCTCAAATCGGGAAACTGAGGTACTAAGGATGAGCAGAGAGGTCTGACTCCCTGCTCATCCCCAGCCCCTGCCCCAGGTGCCCCATTGCTATCAGCTGAGGCTTCAGCACACTTTTGTCCCTTGCTGCCTGAGGCTAGGCCCAGCACGATTCGGTCTTGACCTTGAATAAGCCCCTTCCCTCTGCCAGGTCAGCTTTGTCTTGTGGGAGATGGAGCTGCCCAGACTCGGAGGAGTTCGCCCGCTGCACAGAGAGACTGGCACAACGCAAGCGTTCGGTGCCCGGCGGTGCCACCACCGTCACCATCTTCTTTAATTAAGAATATCATTGCATGTCACGGCAAGGCACTTGGAGGTTTTTCCGGATTGTCTCCTGGAAGGACTGTTCTGTGGCGGTTGAGCTCCGGGACGACATGGGACCGCGCGGCAAGCTGTGAAACATGCCGGCTCCGGAGTTCCACAAGACAGTGAAACGAAACATGCCCAGACATGGGGTTCATGAGAACGTGGGGGGAGATTTCCTCTTGGTGGTGTGCTTCCTGGGGAGCGCTTCGGCAGCCTTGCACTTCTTTTCCTTCACGGGACACATGCTCCGTTTACTATGGACGCCCTCCGACACACACGGGACAGTCAAGTCCTGTGAGCGCGCAGGAATCCATCACTTGGATTTCACAGGTGCACTATTTACTTTGACTGTGTCTCCCTCTGTCACCCCCCGCCCCACTCCGCTGTGTGTTTTTCCTTTGGGTTGAAAGTTTACTGACTTTCTGATGGCATACCCCTTAGTATTTCAAGGTCTCCGAAAAATAGATTTCGTTTCCTACTGACACAATTCAAGATAACTCATTGATGTTATCTATAGTTACGTACATTCTCCCAAGTGCCCTCCCAAACCTCCTTAAGAATGGATGCTTTTTCTACCTACCCCCAAGGACTAGCTCTTTGATAGGGGCCCTGTCTCTTTGATAGGAGAAGGAGAAGGGGAAGAGGAGGAAGAGGAAGAGGAGGAGGAGGAGGAGGAGGAGGAAGGAGAAGAAGAAGAAGAAGAAGAAGAAGAAGAAGAAGAAGAAGAAGAAGAAGAAGAAGAAGAAGAAGAAGAAGAAATAGAAGAAATCAAGCCAACCTGCCCCCCTTCACTCCGTTCTGACTCACAGAGACCCACCAGGACAAAGCTGAACTGCTCCATAGGGTTTGGGGTCGGAATCTGAAAGGAACTGCCCCTTTCTCCTGTGAAATGACGGCAGGGAAAGGGAGTTGGTCCTCCAACATTATCATTAGCACCCGAATGCTTAACTCAGGGTGTCCCCAGAAGACCTTCTCTTTCCGTCTAAAACCCCAGACCTCTCTTGGATCCACCCCATTGACTTCTTGGACTCACCCAAACCAAACTCACTGCCATCAAGTCAATTTCAACTTAACAGCGACCTTGTAGGCCAGAGCAGAACCGACCCCGTGAGGTTTTTGAAGCTGTAACTCTTTCTGGAAAGCAGAAAGCCTCGCCTTACTCCCTCAGAGAGGTTTCAAACTACGGACCTTGCTGTCAGCAACCCAAAGATAGCAGCTAACCCCCTTGCATTCATATAACCCAACGTGTTAAACCATTGTGCCACATGAAAGACCAGGAGGGTGCCCATTTGAATGTCCCATGTCTGCGTTTGCCTTTGCTTGGTGACTGCATTGCGATGAGAACGTGAAAATGATACCATGAAAATACTTGGGCAACAGCAACAGCAATCGCTACTCCTGAGAAGAATGAGACCATCCTCAGGAGGAACCTGTTCATGGATCAACAGGCAGCTGTGTGAACAGAAGAAGGGAATACCGCTTGGTCGAAAATCAGGAAAGGTGCGCATCAGGGGAGGGTCGTACTCTCTCTCCACGCTTGTTCAGTCTGAATGCTGAGCACATCATCAGAGAGGCTGGAGTAAACGAAGAGGAACGTGGCATCAGGAGTGGAGGAAGTTTTACTAACAACCCACAGGATGAAAACGACACAACCTTGCTTGCTCGGAGTGAGGAGGCCTGGAAGCTCTTGCTGATGAAGACCAAGGATCGCAGTCCTCAGGATGGGGCACAACTGAATGTCAAGAGGGCCGAATCCTCACCACTGGACCAGTGGGTCACATCATGACCAAAAGGGAAAAAATCGAAGTTTGTCAAGGATTTTGTTTTGCCTGGATACACAACCAATGGCCGTGAGAGCAGCAATGAAGAGATCCAGTGACACATCGCATTGGGCCAATCTGCTGCACAAGACCTCTCGAAAGTGTTGAAAAGCAAGGATGTTGCTTTGAGAACTCTGGTGGGCCTGTCCTTGCTTGTAACACAAGACAAGGTCTTTCGACTAATGGATGCTCCCATGGGCACTGCTTGTGAATCTAAGTAAACTGAAATCCTTGACAACATCCACTGAGCTTGATGCTTCCTATTTGTGCTATCTGGATGAGTGCTCACTAGAAACCCACCACACACACACACACACACACACACACACACACACTCTGATGAATCTTATATTACAAAGATAAAACCAGGGCACAGAAGTCAAATGGCTCAATCAGGCCAATGTATTACAGCTTAAATTCTGAGCACCCTCGTTTGAAATAGGTGATGGATGACAGGGCAGCCCCCAAACCATTTGCAAGATCCCACATAGATTAAGCCTCTATTGGATTCTTTCTGATCATTAACCAAGGCTGTGGCTAATTATGCCTGCAGACAGAATGCCTCGGAAAATAGATTCCCTCCACTCCCCTCCAGCCAGCCCAGGGAGGCCACTCTCTCTCTCTTAGCGATTTGCCAGTGCGTCCTTAATAGAAGTCACTGTGATGGGGAACAGGTATGAGCCTTGCCCTGATTGCTTTGGTCAGAAGGCCCTGACCAATCTTCTAAGCCCTTTTATCTAACAATGTGCGTGTCCCAATCATGGTTCATTTCCTGATCTGCCCCTAGACATGCTTTTGTGACAGCTTTCTCGATGTTCCACACCTTATTTGAGCAGCTGTTCCGCTAACCCTTGGACTTCGTGCTAATGACCTTCCTCATCTGAATGATGCGTCTGTGTCTTTGCCTCTTTCACCACCACCCCCAAATCCAAACGCACAGCTTTCGAGTCAATTTCAACTCAGAACAATCCTATCGGATAGGCAGGGTAGAACTGCCCTTGTGGGGTTTTGAGACTGTAACTCTTTATGGGCGTAGAAAGCTTCATTTTTTCTCCCTCTGAGCCGGCTGGTGGTTTTGAACAGCTGACCTTGCAGTTAGCAGCCCCACATGTAACCACTGTGCCACCTGGGTTCCCTCTTGTCTCTTTCAAGACTTAATAAATACTTCTTAAATTATATTGGAAATAGGGCCTTTTTTGTACACTAAAACATCCATTAGCCAGCGGGAACCAAAGTGGGCAGGGAATCCCGGCTGACTAGCTCCCAGTGAGCACAGCTCACCGCTGCGCTGCATTATTGGAGTAGAAAGAGGTCCGGCAGGCTAAGGAGGGTGGTAGCGAAGGCACCCTTCCTTCTCCTGGGGATGCTGTATGAAAATTGGGCGTCAGTGCTCAGAGGGAGGCAGGGCAGTGCTGCATCCAGCAATGGAATCTGTTTGACTCCTGCAAAAATTTGGGGTTACCCCTGGCCAATTCCAAGGTTTCTCCCTGTTCCAGTCTTGGTGGGTGGGGGGATGGGCTTGAAAGTCCTTCTCACTTCCATCAAATTGATTCTGACGCCTGGAAACCCTGTAGGACAAGATAGAACTGCCCTGCGGGTTTCTAAGGCCGCAAATCTTTACAGGAGTGAACATCTCATCTTTCCCCCCTGGAGTGGCTGGTGGTGTCGATCATGGAGTTAATAACCCATCATGCCATCCTTTGAGATTTCTTCTCACCAACATTTACCGCCATGAAGCCGATGCTGACTCTCAGTGACCCTACAGGACAGGGTAGAACTGCCCTCGAGGGTTTCCCACTGGAACTCCTTAAATGAGTAGAAAGCCTCTTTTGGGGGCTAAGAGGCCCTAGGCCTTCCATTTATAAGGCAGAAGATATCCGGTCCAGAAAGCCACCCTGTGAGGGCCTCTGAGAGTTCCCCGCTTGGGGCATGCATCGCCCTCCCAGACTGCCTGCCATTCACCAGGCAACCCCTGCTTCATCCAGAATGCAGGCAGCTGGATGCGGGGTGAGGTTTGTCTTTGTTGAGCACAGGCTCCCTGCCCCTCAGTGTCCTTGCACATTATCCCCCCCCGCCCCCCCCTCCCTGTATCCCATGCTCCTCCATTGCCATGGGGTGGGATGGAGGGAGGGCTTCTTCCCGAAGAAGCCATAGGGAATGCTGCAGGAGATGTTCTAACTTGGCCCCACCTCAGGGATAAGGATGATTGGTCCAGGGGCTGGTGCTTGACCCAGGCGGCATGCCCTGGGACTTGGGGACTTGTGCACACAGTAGGGTCCAGTTTAAATTGTGAAACTCTGTGGACTTTGATGTTCCCGGATGGTGGAGGAGGAAGACAGGGTGGTGACAGAAGGAGAACTGGGGGAGAGAGAGAGAGAGATTTCAGCTGTTAGGGCGATCTAGTTCCTTCCCTTGGTTTCTTTAAGTCAATTATTTATCTGTGTTTTTTTTTTCTTTTAGTTTAAGTTGTTTTGAGATTGGCTTTGGCCATTTAGTGCTAAAAGAGTAGGCGTTATACAGCAGGCTACTGGAACCTGTCCAGAGAAAGAGAACCTTAGAAACCCTCCCTCCCCCAGTTAGAGATCACTTCCTGATCTCTCCCCTTCATTTTACAACTCAAATCCAATGTGTTTGCCACTTTGCTTCAGGCCATCGAGCATGTGTTTCAGGAAAACCAAGACAAGAAGTCGGTTCACGGATCATCAGCCCAGGACCTCACAGCCCTCTCCAGCCTCCCTCTTGTATAATTCCAAACACATATGAAAATCAGTAACACTTTTGATTTATTGATCATCTACTAAACTCCTCTCTGTGCTGGGTAATTCCCAAGCATTATCTCAGCACAGTAGCAACCTAACGAGGAAGCAATTATGATTCCCACAAGTGGAAGCGTCTTGTCCAAAGTCACACAGCATTGCCCAGGATTCTCAGGGTCTAGCCCTTCCATCTTCATCAGGCCATGTCTTAGATTTGACTTAGGGCTCTCTCAAAAGTGGAAGTGGCCACACCCTCCTCCACCGACTGAGTTGTGTGAGTGAGGCTGGCAAATCTCCAAAGGTCTGCATCTTGTGGCTACTGACCGGGTGGGGCGGGGTTGTTAATCGTTCTTGAGTCATTCACCCTAGAGTTTTCAAGACTGCTTCTTGCTTTGGGAGCAACTCGTCCTGCACCGGTGGATGGGGATTTGGCTTTGATCACCCAGAAGAGGGGATGGCTCAGCCCCTTCTGGGAAAGGCTCTTGGTCCAATACCTGGTGGCACAGGAGAGGTTCAGAGATTTTCTGGGTAGCTTCCTGGGAAGGAAAAAGGTATTTGGGGGTCCTCCTTCTGTTAAGTCCATACCATTGTGGACAGGACTTGTGAACTCATGTCCCTTCTAAGTTCCTAGAGGTAGCAAGAGACATCCCTCCCAATGGCAGGCAAAGGCAGCACTTACCCACAATGACCTACTCCAAAGTATTAAGGAAACTATTTGCCAGCATTTAGTTGGAAGTCAGTAGTTAGATATTCTCCCTAAACCCCCCAGTTATCTGAGACCTTTATATGTCTCACAATAGAGCTAACTCCCCTGCTGTTAGGATGAGGTTTTGCTTCCATTGAAACCTTTGGGCGGATTCATATGCTGTGTTAATGACCTCTAGTGTAACCTGGTTAGCCACATCCAGAGTCTGGGGTCTGGTCTTATTACATGGGACCCCGTTACCTCCATTTCCTATAATGTGTGCATATGGTACAACCCCTTCCTGTGACGTATGTAATTAGGGGCCTTGCATGGCTCCAAAGGATATATAAGAACTGGACATAAGAAAGAGGCTCTCTCTCCTCTCTCTCTGGCCTCTCTTGAGCCCCCTGAGCAGCGGACTGCTCTCGACTCCCCTCACTCATGTCATCCCTTCCCCCACTCACTGTCTCTCCACATGAACCGTCCAACTGGCGGAGGTGCGCATGCTACCATAATGCGATATGTATCTGACTCCTATTATCTTTGTCTCATGCTCTCTATAACTTTATCATAACAAGTGATCATTATCGCTGTACAACTGTGTCTGTTAAACCCGTGATATATGTATCAGAGGTTGGCCTTCCTCTGATATCTCCCAACATGTTGACTCTGACGTCCTTGGATAGAACCACCTGGGACACTTGGTGAAAATGCACTATAAGAGCTACCGATTGGGCTGAGCCCCAGTGGTGTAGTGGTTGAGTGTGGGACTGTGGCCCGCGGGCTTGGCGGTTCAAATCCAGCGACGGCTCTCAGGAGCAGCGCTGGGTAGCGCCCACGACCGCCAGAGGCAGTGATGCCCCCCCAAAAAAACAAACAAAAAGAAAGGAGCTACTTATTGCTGTGCATCAAAATACCCCACACCAGGGGGCTTAAAGCCCCAACCATGATTTGGCAAATGGCTCTCCAGTTTGGTCCCCAGTCAGCAGGAATAACTTGTCTTTTTGCTGGGACAGTTCATTTGGGGCTGGAGGATCCTCTTTGAGCTGGCTCACATGCACATGGTGAGACAGGTTCCTGCGTATTGACTGGGGATTTGGCCAGAGCTGGGGGGGGGGGTGGATGCCGTGGGTGCCCTCAGTGTAGCTCCTCTCTTCATGGGCTGCTTGGGCTTCCTCACAGCATGGCATCAGGGCTCCAAGATGGGGATTGCATTGCATTTTTATGATCTGGCCATAGGAATCACTTAGCAACCCTTTTGCTGCCCTACACTGGTGGATGGAGTGAAAAGGACCCGGCTGCAAGGTTGGCAGTTCAAAACCACTGGAGAGAGAGGAGGCTTTCTATTCCCTTCAAGAGTTATTGTCTTAGAAACCCACCGAGGCAGTTCTACCTGTTCTTCAGGAGTCACTCTCTGTTAGAGGTAACCCAACTGTTGTGAGTTAGGGAGTTAGTTTCAAGGGTTATAGACTCAGCTCTTGATGGGAGATATGGCAAATACTAGAAGAGCATGCAGGATGGGAGAGATTGTTATCTTTGTTATCTGTGGGATCATTTGCAGGAATCACATGCAGATTCCCGTGGCCCCCAGGGTAGAGCTCTAGACTCAGAATATTTGGAGGTGCAGAGTCCAGGAATCTGCATTTTTATCTCTCTATTTTACAGTGTGAATTAGGTGAGCATTTACATATCAGATAAACATCTCTGTATTCTACAACATTCACACTTTCTCAACCTTCTGATTAGCTTGCCCTGCCCCCATTACCTTGCCCCATCTCCCTTTAGTTTGATTTCTCTCCCCCTTCAAGAGGTGATACCTGTCTGCCCACAAGCCAACTACTCCCCCTTCCACCTCTGGGGACCATCAAAGTCTCTTTCTTTGGGTCTGATAACCTTCATCTTTATTTTTTTTTAATAGCAGTAGGTTCATATACTGTTTGTCCTTTTGTGATTGAGTAACTTCCTTCAGCATGATGACCTCAAAATCTATCCATGATAGTTGTTCATTTTTTGTAGAACTGCTGATTCTTAATTGTTGGATCTCCACAGTCAGGGATGATGCATACTTTCAATAAGCGCCTGCTAATACAGCAGTGAGGAGCAGGTGGCCAGCAGCTAGGTGATGTTGGGCAAGCCGTGGACTCTTTTTTTTCTCAGTGCCATCGACTGGATGGCCACTCCCAGTGACCCTGTAGGACAGGTAGAACTACAAGTTCAGGTTTTGAACCTGTAACTGTGTACAGGCACAGAAAGCCCTGTTTTTCTCCTGAGGATCAAACCGGTGATTCTGAACTGCTGACCTTGCAGGCAACAGCCTAGCTCCTAACCACTTGGCCACCAGGGCTCCTTCCCATCTTCTTAGCTGTAATCATTATACACAGCCTTGCAGATCAAAGGATACAGAGCATGAAAAAGGTTTCATCTCGTTCCCGGTAAAGCGTTAGTGTTCAGATTGAATCATTATGACTACTATTAAAGTCCTGGTAAATTTAAAGCTCTATTCTAATACAATAATCAGAGCTACTCTTTGTTTGGTGCCTTCTCAGTGCAGAACCCATTCTTATTTAGAATAGGCAGGTGTTATTTTTTTTATAATGCATGTAATTTATTTTGTGCTGTCTGCCATTGAGAATGCACACAGCAAAACCACCTCCAATTCACTAATACCCACGTGAATAGTTTGGCAGCATGGGTGGGGTGAAGCCTCTCTCACCCTCCTTTTGGGATCAGTCCTCTTCCCCTAGTATCCTCCCTCCCCCCTACATTTCCGATTTAATCTTTTCCAGCTGTGGTTGTCAATTTTTAGAGTCGTCCCAAATCAACCAAACTCACTGCCACCAAGTTCACGCCATCGCACATAGCACAAGGAGGAACTGCCCCTGTGAGACTGAGACTGTAACTCTGTAGGGGAATAGGAAGCCCTGTCTTTGTCCCTCAGGGTGATTGCTGGTTTTGAACTGCTGATCCTAAGGATCAAAGCTCAATGGGTAACCTCAACACCACCAGGGCTACCGTTATTTGCAGTTCACAGGCTGGAAGACTGAGGTTCAATCCAGTGGACTGACCAGCCCAAGGAAGAAGTGGGAACAGCAAGGGATTCAAGATGATTTTACTCTGCCTCTCCCACCCCTGTTCCTTTCACTACCTCACACGCCCCTTGCTACACACATAACGATACCTCAAGGGGTTGTGTTAAATCTGCGTTGTTGCATCATCAGCAAAAGGGGTCTGAAGTCATACCTGAAGACCAGACCTGGGGTTTGCTGCCCTCCCAACACCTTGACTTCTAAGACAAAGAAGGGATCTACTCCGTGGTTGGAATCTGGGGGTGCTGCCCCCTATTGGTTTTGGTCAGAATTGCAGGTTGATGGGGTAGGAAAAGGAAGATGATGGCTCCCTTACGGTCCAACATGGCACCATCTACCTGCCCAAACCCGATGTTACCAGTTTCGAGGGAGGCCATAAGATGCAGTGGAAAGTCTCACTAGATTGGACTTCAGAAACTTGAGCTCAAACGTGGTGGGACCTTGGGTAATTACTCAGTAAGCTGGTTACCACAAAACAGGCACCCTCGTTTCAACCTTGAGGGGGTGACTCTGAGGATCAGGTGAGCTCAGGGGGGACAAGCATGAGGGAAGGAGGTGACATGTAGAAGGAAGGTGTGGTCTAGTGTCACCGAGAAGTCTTTAAAATCATGGTCATGGTCTAGTGTCATCGAGAAGTCTTTAAAGTCATGGTCATGGTCTAGTGTCACTGAGAAGTCTTTAAAGTCATGGTCATGGAGTCGATTCTGACAGAACAGGGCTGCTCCTTTGGGCTTGGGTGAGTTCTGACTGCTGACCTGTGGTTAGCATCTGTGGTAGTTGCGTAATATAATGCCAACCTGATAAAAAAGTACAGGGGTGGAGTCAAGCCTTTCATCAGTTACAGCCTGATGGTGCCTCCTTATGGTTACGGCCTTCTCGGGAGGATTCTGGGAACGTCCTGTCTTTCTCCCTGGAGGTGGGTCACACTCTCTCCCTCTGCACCACTTTCCTGCTGTCAGGACACTCGGAGAGTTGGAGAAGCCCCGTGGAGACCCACTCCAGCACTTGAGATGCTTCCTCTGCCACTGATTCTACAAGGCTCTCTCCCCACTGGCCTGTGATCTTCCTCCATTCGGTATCATTGAATGCGCCGTGTCAGTCTGAAGAGGAATGTATACACTAGCATTGGACAGATGGGATAAAATCAGACTTATGAACTTGATCTCGACCGCGCTGGGATTATTTTCTCAATATACAATTACTCTTTGATATACCATACTTTTCAGAGTAAGATGCACGTTTCCCCCCAAAATGGGGGGGGGAATGAGGTCTCAAGGTATGGTACCCCAGAATACTATTTGGTTCAGAGTATTTTTTCTTGTTTTCCTTCTCTAAAAGCCATGTGGTATCTTATGTTCAGGTGAGTCTTACCGTCTGAAAAATCCACATCTGAGTGTCCCTGGATTTGTTTCTCTAGTCAACAAGGCCCAACACGGCAGCCCAAGGTGCACTCCACCACCCCACCAGGGCTCCTTCACCACTTACATTGGAAGAGAGGGAGCAAACAAGGTCAGGGTCAGGGCATGTTGGAGCCCAAAGCCCTCCCATGCCCCTGATTTCTTTCTACTGGAAAGAAATGTTGCTTAATAGATCTTCAGGGAACCAGTCCCCCAGTGCCTACCTGCCCTGATACTGGTGAACACCACACACACTCACACATGCACACACACTCACGCATACATACACACACACTCACACACAGGCACACTCAGCCTTTCTTCTCAGCCTTTTCCTCAGCTTTAAAGCACAAGGTCCTAGATGTGCCATACGGGAGAGAAGTCTGTCCCGCCCTCTCTCTCCATATCCCCCTTCTCCCTCCCTCCATGCTCTGTCCTCAGTCACCTTGGTTCCCTTTCTGGAGGACATCCGTAGGACAAGCTCCTTGGGTGCCCTTCCAAAAACATTCCATGGACACAAAAACATCGGGGGCATTTTCTTAAAGGAACCTGTTGGTGCCATGGCTAAGCTTGGCGGCTAAGTTCAAGCTTAGCCATTTGAACACACCATTTTGCTTTGGGGGGTGGGGGAGACCTGCTGCTCTGCTTCTGTGAGGATGACAACCTGGGAAACCCTCCGGGAAGATCTACTTTGTCCTACGGCTGGCTGTCACAAAACTGCATTTTGTGGGCGGTGCTAAGGCATTCAACTGTGTGGACCGTGATAAACTAGGGGTAGCCTTGAGAAAAAGGGAGTCCCAGAACAGGAGACTATGTGCCTGTAGATTTACACATGAATCAAGAGGCTGTTGTGTAAACGGAACAAAGGGACACTGCATGGTATAAAACCATAAAAGATGTGCATCAGTGCTATATTCTCTTACCATACTTATTCAATTTGCATGCTGAGCAATTATGAGAAAAGCTGGATCTTATGCAGTAGAATGGAGCATGGAGATTAGACGAAGGCTCATGAACCACCTGCGTGAAGCAGATGACTCAACCTGGCTTATTGACAATGAGGAGGATGTGAGCACTTGCTGATGGAGATCAAGGATTGGAGCCTTCAGTCTGGAGTCCCACTCAATGTAAAGAAGACCAATGCCTCGCAACTGGACCAACAGCTAACTGAAGTTGCCAACCAAGTTGCTTGAATCTATAATCAACAGTCATGGGAAGCAACCGTCAAGCGATGAAGACACATAGGATTGGGTACATCTGCTGCACAAGACCTCTTTGACGTGTTAGAAAAACACGGCGGTGACTCGAGGACTCAGGCAGACTTGACCCAAACCAGGGCATTGTCAATCTCCCCAGACGCATGTGAAAGTTGAACACGGATAAGAAAGACCAAAGGAGAAGTGGATGCTTTTGAATGGTGGGATTGTTGAAGAATATTCAAAGTATTACGGATGGCAGCAAAGACAAGCAAGTCTGTCTTGGACGAAGTGTGACCAGAGTGCTCCTAAGAGGCAAAGAGGGTGAGACTTGGTCTCATATACTTTGAGCATATTGTCGGCAGTGACCAGTCCCTGGAGCGGGACATCATGCTTGGTAAAAGAGAAGGGCAGCAGAAAAGAGGAAGGCCCTCATAGAGCGGGATTGGCACGAGGCAGCAGCAATGACTTGAGCGTGGAAACGGTTGTGAGCTTGGAGCAGAACTGGCAGTGTTGGTTCTGTTGTGCACTGGGCTGCTGTGGGTCAGAGTTGTCAAGTCCCTGTGAGCAGGAATCAGCACACAGTAGCAACAGGTCATTTTATAGAACATAGTATATATGCTATTGGCCTATCGTCCATAAATGTTGTATTTAGGGATAATTTCAGATTTAGGAAAGGGAGGAAGGGCTAGTACAGAGAACTCCTATATCCTGGACCCAGTGTCCCTCACAAAATGACCAGCTCACAGGGCACAATTATCAAAATGAAGATATTAGCGCTGGTACATTGCTGTGAACTCAATTCTAGTTCTTTGAAAATGGACTTTAAGGTGATTTTCTCATTTATGACCTTTTTTTTCTTCCTGTTCCAGGACTTGATTCTGGAGTCCACACTGCGTTTACTCAAAACACCAAACACCAATCCTTCTGCCATCAAGTCCATGCCAACTCCTAGTGGCCTTAGCACCAGAGTAGAAAGGCTCCTGTAGGTTTGCAAAATGTTTAACTCTTTAAGGGAGCAGAAAGCCTCATTTTTTTCACGTCGAACAGCTAGTGGTTTTGAACTGCTGGCCTTGTATTTAGCAGCGCAACAAATAATCCTTATGCTACGAGGGCGCCCATACATAGCACGTATGAATCTCCACAAGCAGAAATCACAACAAGGCCTCTTTTGCTAAAAACAAAGCACACCACCACAAGAAATGACACCACAAGCCCCACAAAGATGCCCCCACAAGGAGGAAGGCATCCTACGGAAAGTTCATGGTCAAGACCCACTCACCCTTGAGCGGACTCTGACTCCTGGCTCCCCCTGGTGCTCCAGAGGAGAACTGTTCTCCACTCGCTTTCCATGGCTGCCTTTTCAAATATAGATCGCCAGGCCTTTCTTCCTAAGTGTCTCTGGGTGGACTCACACCTCAGGGCTGCTGAGAAATCTCCGGTGACTCTGAGTAAAGTAATACCTGCCATTTATTAATAGCTCAATCTATGCTGAATGCTTTCCCTCATGGAATTCTGACAATAGTCTGGTCTTGCAGACAGAGAAACGGAGGCTGAGGATGGTGGATAGCCAGAGCGGGTGCAGCAGCCTGTTCCCAAGCCTGACCGAATCCTAGGTCTGCCAAGCCTGCCCCCCTCGCTGCAGCTGGAGCCGTGGGTGGCTTCGCCTAATGAAGAGAAATGCGCTTTATGCAATTTGAATTCGACTGCTGGACTTGGGCGACAATTTATTTTGTGACTTCCTAGTAAAAATGCTGTTCTTTTTTTAGGAATGGTGATTCTCAGAGGGCAGAGCGGGGAATTTTAATTTGATGACAGGCAGGGTGGATTGTGGAGTGAGCACTGCGTGGGGAGTCAGGACCCGTCTAAATCTAGTCCCCACTGGTTACGCGTCCTTGGACAACAAAGCTAATGGCAGTGGACAGTAAGGACAGCCTCTACTGGCATCTTGGGTCCCACCTTGCATGCTGCACTTGATCAAATGTTCTCAGTGAGCCCCTGGGAGAGACCTAGATGTCACGCCCATTTTATCATCGAGGAAGTGGACGCTTCAAGAGTTGAGCAGTTAATTCCCAAAGGCCACATGACGAGCAAAAGGAGGGCCCAAGTCCTATACATGGCCTAGAGGTCCTGCATCTGAGTGCAACCAGAAAGCCCCTTAGAAGCAAGAGGGAGAAAGGGGGGGGAAAAGACATGGGTCACAGGGGAACAGGGCACTCACCCACCCAAGGAAAGGGTATTGCTTATATCTCCAAAGAGAAAGAGGGACCAGACTTCAACCCGGTGCTCCAAGATGTGAATGCAACATACCGGCATGAAGTAGGGAACCAATAGCTAGGTCTGAGGGGCCGGTCTCAATGCCAACTGTGGGGACAGGTGCCCCTCCTCCCCAGAAAAATGTACTTCAGAGGACAGCACTGAAGCTACAGCTCAGGGAGAGGGACATGTCTGATCAGAGCACACAGGAGCAAATGAAAGGGGAGGGAAAGAGTGGAGCACATCCTGACCCACCAAGCCCTGAAGACAATATTCCTGCTCAGAAGCGGCCAAAACACAGCAAGGACCATAGGGTCAGGCCCACTATGAGACATGACATCCCCTCACTGTCCCATGGCCCTACGGAGGCCAACACTGGAGACACAGTGTGGGAACTGTGCTAGATCTGACCCCGTCATCCTGAGGCGAAATACTAAGGGTGTGCAACAGAACGACAAGGGAACAGAGCAACAAAATCCCCAGGGAATATCAAAAATAGACTTTGGGGCCAGGGCATGGCACCCCATCAGACTAGAAAACACCCCTAAAGGTCAACAAACAGACCTTGAACTATGTACGGTCTTTTGTTTTTTTTGTTGTTGTTGTTGTGCCTTTATTGCTTCATTTTGCTGTTTTTTTTGTGCAAATTATTATCTTTGCAGGTCTAACTAGACAAGAGAGGCAGGATAAACAATCTGGAGGAGAAAACAACCCGATGGATGGTTTTGGGGGGGGGCATTAGAGAAGGTAGAAGGAGGGGAAAGAAAGTGGGTTTTAGCAAACCCAAGGACAAGGAAACAACAAGTGATCCAAAATCGATGGCAAGAAGGGTGTAGGAGGCCTGGTAGGGCTTGATCAAGGAAATGTAACTGAAAGGATTTATTGAAACCCAAATGAAGGCTGAACAAGACAGTGGGACAAGAGGAAAGTAAAAGAAAGTAGAGGAAAGAGCTTGGAGGCAGAGGGCATTTATAGAGGTCTAAATACAGACACGTGCATATGTAAATATATTTATATTTGACAACGGGGAAATAGATTTATGTGCATATACATATAGGTTTAGTACTAAGGTAGCAGATGGACAGTGGACCTCTAATCAATGCATGAACAGTTTGTTCTATTAAACTGACATTCCATGATGTTCACCTCCCTGACACAGTTGCTGAAGACAAAATGGGTACCTAAGAAAATGTGGTGAAGAAAGATGATGGTGTCTGGCTATTAAAAAACAAAGTATTTGGGGTCTTAAAGGCTTTAAGATAAACAGGTGCTAGCTGAGAAGCAACAAAGCACACATGGAAGAAGCACAGCAGCCTGTGTTATCAGGAGGTGTCTATAGGATCAGCTGTCAGACATCAAAGATCAAAAGATCATCCCATGGTGAATGGAGGGCAGTGAGGAATGGAGTCCCAAAGCCCATCTGTAAGCAATTGGACATTATCCCCTTACAGAAGGATTTCAGGGAGGAGACGAGCCAATCAGGATGCAGTATAGCACCAATTAAGCATACAACTTTCCTCTAGTTCTTTAATGCTTCCTCCTTCTCACTATTATGATCCCAATTCTGCTTTACAAATCTGGCTAGACCAGAGCATGTACAGTGGTGCAGATAAGAGCTGAAAACACAGAGAATCCAGGATAGATAAACTCCTCAGGACCAATAATAAGAGTAGTGATAGGAGGGGAAGGTGAAGGTGGGGGGGGGGAGGGGGAATTGATCCCAATGATCTACATATAACCCCCTCCCTGGGGGATAGACAGCAGAAAGTTGAGTGAAGGGAGACATCGGTCAGTGTAAAACATGGAAAGAAAATAGGAATTTATAAATTATCAAGGTTTGGGAGGGAGGGAGGGGAAAATGAGCTGATACCAAGGGTTCAAGGGGATAGGAAATGTTTTGAGAATGATGGCAACAAATATACCAATGTGCTTGACACAATGGATGGATGGATGGATTGTGATAAGAGTTGTATAGGCCCCCAAGGGATTTTAAAAAGAAAAGAAAAGAAAGAGTCCAGGATGGTGAGAGGTTGTCTCCTGTACGTTGGACATGTCCCCAGCAGTCCCTGGAGAAGAATGTCCTGCTAGATAAGGTCAGGGGCAGTGAAAAGGAGGGAGACCCTTGACCAGATGTGTGGACACAGTGTCTGCAGCACTGGGCTCAAACTTGCCTGCGAACAGTTGTCCCTCTCTCAGATAAAAGGCTGCAGCAGGTGTGGACTCAGGGCAGAGCCCTGATGGCATGGTGGCTTAGGTGTTGGGCTGATAACTTTAAAGTTGGTGCCTCAAACCCACCAACCGCTCCTCTTCAGTAGAAAGAGCCAGCTGCCTGCTTTTTAAAGTTGTACCACCTTGGTAAGCCTCCCTAGAGTCTCACTAAGTAGGAACCCACTGCAAGGCAGTGGCTGAGGGGGAAGATTGTTTTCCAGGTAAGTGCTTCTCAGAGAGCAGCTGTGGGGGAGCGCGGGGAAGGTGGTGGACAAGTGCCTCACCTGTACCCTCCTGATGGCTGGAGGGGCAGACGGAGCATCCTGGGGCTTGCCAGGCCTGCTTTCCATGGGCAGCCTGCTTCCTTGGCAGAGCAGGTCATGGGAGAGGCTGCTGGGCCCTGCAGGGCTTGGTGGAGTGTGCAAGGAGGGCCAGCTCTCTGTGGGCGCCATCTGGGGCTCACTGAGCAGAGAGCTGGGGCCAGCCAATGGTTGTCCCGCCACCCTGCAGGCCACACCTCCCCGAGCACACTCAAGGAGGCTCAGCCCAGGGCAGGTGACAGTGTCCAGGGGACAGAGGCTCCTGGTGAGACCTCATCTTCCTTGAAGGTCCACGGGGTTCTGTGTGTCCAGTACCCAGCACGTGGGGGCTCTGCAGATTGCCTCCTCTGTTTCTGGTGGTGGTGTGTGCCAGTGAGTCAATTCCACCTTAAACAACAAGCCCAGGTGACAGAGTGTCAAGGCAATGGCTGGGTCCTCTAGGACAGGAGTCGCCTAGAGGTAGGACAGTAGAACTTCCTGCAGAGCCACCGGGTGCTGCTGCAGTCTTTCACGGAGCAATTGAGCACTAACCTGGACACGCACTCCCAGACTGGAAGTACCTTTCCCCTCTGTCTAACCCGAGTCCCCCAGGTCCAGAGGCACAGCAATCAGACCAGGTCTCCAGTCTTGGATTCGAGTCCTTGCTCAGCCCCTTGCCTCTTCTCTTCTGTTCAATGCAGAGATAGGTCCAGCTGAGTCTCAGAGCTCTGTGTAGGAGGGTTGGGGTCTGTGAGAGAGAGTTTCAGGCCCTTCCCCCACCCCCCTCCCCCATTGGCCTGGTATTGGAGCCTCACTTTTGATATTACCATCAGGTGTGAGACCTGCCTTATGAAGGGGTCCTGTTACTGAACACCAGTCTGGATACTCGGGATCTAGGGGTTGTAAAAACAACACAAAAAACGAACTCACTGCCTGAATCAAGTCAATGTTCATTCACAGCCACCCTGCAGGACAAGGTCAAGTGCCCCTGTGAGTTTCTGAGGCTGTACCTGTTGAAGGGGATAGAAAGGCCCAGCTTACTTCCTCTGAGCAGCTGGTGGTTTTCAACTCCAGCTCTCATTGATTGTAATCACTCTGCCCCCAGCACTCCTGCTGTGTGCTCGAAAGCAGGAGGGAAGTTTCATTGAGGGAGGACAAGGGACCCATTGTCACAGCAAATGAGTGACTTGAGAGCAGCGGTTCCCAACCTGTGGGTCTCAACCCCTTTGGAGGTCAAATGACCCTTTCACCTAAGACCATCAGACAATACATATTTCCCACGGTCTTAGGAAGCCAGACACTACTCCTCTACCCATCTCCAGGTAGATCTGCCCACATGCACAAACACCCACATACGAGTGCCCAGCGTGAAGACGGTTACCCATGCTACACCATGCTTCAAGACAAAATTTCATTTATTCCTAATTAAATATTTCACAGTATATAATTGCATGTTGTTTCTGCGATAATCACTATGCCTTAGTGGTGTTCAATTTATAACCATGAAAATACATCCTGCTTATCAGATATTTACATTACAATTCGTGACAGGAGCAAAAAGACAGTTATGACGTAGCGACAAAAATAATTCTATGGTTGGGGAGTCACCCCCAGATGAGGAACTGTATTAAAGGGTCGTGACATTAGGAAGGTTGCAAACCACTGCTCAAGAGGGTATCTTAGTCTCAGGTCTCTAGAGGAGGAAAACCAGAGGCTCAGTCACCCATAGTGACACTGGGAACAGAGTAGAACTATACAGAAGCAGACGGGCTCATCTTTCTCCCAGAGAACAGTTGGTGGATTCACATTGCTGTCCTTTCGATTAGCACTGAACCACTGTACAACAAAACAAACAAACAAACAAACAAACTCACTGTCATCTGGTCAGCCTGAACTCATAAAGATCCTTTAGGACAGCGTAAAACTGCCCCTGTGGCTTTCTTCTAGTTCCTTATGGGAGTGGAAAAGCCTCCTCTTTCTCCTTCAAGGCTAGTTAGTGGTTTTGAACTTTGACCTTGAGGCTATCGACCCAACACATAACCATGACACCACCAGGGCTCCTTAAATACTTGCATATTTAGTTCCAGGAAATGGCTCATGAATTTGGGGGACTGGCAAGTCCCAAGTCTGTGGGCCAGGCACTAAGCTGAATGCCTCTGCTGCTCTCACCAGGCGCAGTTCTGCGAGTTAGGTGGCAGGCTGGAGGCTTCTGCAGGTTTCTGTTCCAAGAAGTGGAGGTCAAGTGCCTGGGAAGAGAGCAGGGTCAGGAAGAGGGCATGCTTGGGGAGAACACTGCGCACTGGAGGCCTTGGCCCAGCTCCCTAGGCCACGCCCCTTTCAACCGATTGACGGGGCACAAAATGGCAGGTTGTTTTTGTTAGGTGCCATTGATTCAGTTCTGACCCATAGCAACCTAAGAACAACAGAGTGAAACACATTTGTGCCTGTGCTCAGGCCCCTGTGCCAATCCCTCTCTTTGAGGGTGTGTTAGTCTGGGTAGACTAGAGAAACAAATTCATACACATGCATATGGATATAAGGGAAAGGTTTATATACAAGAGGAATGGAACATTGATAAGGCTTCCCAACCTAGTCCAGTCCAAGATCATAAACACAACATTAGCCCATATGTCTGATATCAGTCTATAAAGTCTCCTTCCGACTCATGAAGCACGTGCAGTCGAAGCATCCCAGTGTTGGTAGGGGTCTCCCTATGGCTCCTCGATTCCTGGGCTCAGGGTCCATCAGCAGCATCCAGTGGTGGTAGAAGCAACTCAGCACTGGCCTCCACGTGGTTTCTCCAGCTTCAGAGGTCTGGTTCCATCAGGATAAGGCCATGTGGCTCCTCCTCCGGCTCCTCCAGTTCCTCGGATGTTGCCATCTTGTCTTGTCAATAGTTTGTCATCTTAGAGACTGAGAGTCAAGTCTCTCTTCTTCAGTTGGGAAATATCATGAGACTTCCCAGAATTCTCAGGAGAAATCCATGCCCACACAGAAGCCTCATCAGTTACTCATTGGCTATCTCCAGATTAATAGGCTAGACTCCACCCCTACCCCAATCATGAAATTGACATCACGAATACCTGACCAGCACAGAGGGTCTTCCTCTTTTTCACTGCTCCTTTACTTTCCCAAGCACGATGTCCTTCCTCAGGGATGGTCTCTCTGGACAACATCTCTGAAGTATGTCAGACAGAGTCTCGCCATGCTTGCCTCTAAGACTCACTCTGACCATACTTCTTCCAAGACAGATTGGGTTGTTCTTTGGGCAGTCCGTGGTACTTTCAATATTCTTTGCCAGCACCGCAATTCAAACGCATCGATTCTCCTTTGGTCTTCCTTCTTCAACACACAACTTTCACATGCGTAATTCCACGTAATTGAGAAGGCCACTGTGCAATGACTCAGAAAAACAGGCAGACACTGAGGAGACATGGGCCCACCCCATCCCCTGCCATGTTCTGGGTTGAGGATCATAGATTTGTGTGTCTCTCTCTTGTGAACCTTCTCACTGTGCCATTTTGTTAGGAGACAAAGACCAGCACCTAGGACTTCTTCTGGGAGTGCAAATGCCAGCCAACATCATGCATCTCACAAAGAGGAGCAGTTCCAGCCAGCACATTCAACAACAACAAGAAAAACCCTCCCTGCCATGGTGTCATTTGGACTCATAATAGCCCTAGAAGGTCAGGTGGAGCTGTCTCTGTGAGTTTCTGGAACTCTACCTCTTCTTGGGAGTAGAAAACCCTGACTTTCTCCGGTAGCCAGGCAGGTGGTTTTGTGCTGCTGACAAAGCTGTCTGAGCCATCATGTGAGGGGGTAGTTAACGAATTGCTTGACCAGAGTACCCAAAACCTAACTGTGGGACACAGAACCGGGAAGAGAGTGCATGACAAATTTTTATTCTCATCTTTAAGAAGCCTGGGAGGCCAGGGCTCTGGGTAGAGGGAAGCCTTCACAAGTGGGAGTTAGAGATAAGGCCCCATCACATTCTATAAGTCAGATCAATCCTTACAATCCTCCCATAAGAGTGCTGCCTTAAAGGACTTCTCACAAGCGCATGGCCAATTGCTATCTGGCCGGCAGCTTATCTGTAGGAGCAGGCATGTTGCCATTGCTCTCCTTACCCAGGGGTCCATCAGGTCACACTCCTTTACCTGGCGTTGGGTTAAGGTTCTGCCCACTTTGTTAGGGGGGCTCGCACTCCTGAGACTATATAAGTTGAAGTGCGAATACATTTTCTCTCTCCTGGACCTGGTTCCAGATACCACGGAGGTGAGCACCCCAAGACTTTTACCTGTCTCTTGGTTTGTTTCCTTCAATTATACAACTGCTCCTCGGGACTGACCCATCAGGATATGGGTTGGCTCCCGCACATAACTCACTATGAAGCTTACTTATGTCAAGGAGATGGCTCATTCTGTTGTAGAGGCAGGCAAGTTCCACGTCCATGGGTCAGATGTCAGGCTTGAGGCTTCTCCGGACTCTCCAACGTCAGGGACTGATGAACCCAAGATCAACCGGTCAGATGGTCAGCTTCTGGCTGCCGAGATGAATGCGTCTAATGCTAGCAACTCAGGTAGCAAATTCCTGATGACTCCTAAGAGCAGCAGACAATACAGCAGGCCGCTGCTTCAAGTCCAGAGAACTGGGGGTCAGATGATGAGTCCATGCAGGTTCCAGACGCAGTGAAAAGTAAACAAGCTTTAATGCAATGCCCCCTTAGACTGGCAGTAGGCCACAGCCCGGAGGAGATTTCTCATGGAGGTTATCATGTCTTAACCACCAAATCATTGAGAATCCTGGCCTAGCCAAGTTGACACACAGCCTTAACTGTCACAGCAACCCAAGGTAAGACCCTCCCCTCCCCTGGCTTCTGGGATAAATCTGAAGCAGATTCTATGGTCACTTCACACTGCCCCTACAAACACACTCTTGCCTGGCTTTCTTCCTTCCACTTCTCAGTTCTGTATCCTCTCCAGGACTTCCCAGGACACCTCCCAGGTAAACCGTTCTTGAAGTGACCCATAGCCTTCACTGCACCCTGAGAGAGGAGGGCATCAGGCAGGAGATCTTACTTCCACCTAGCTAATGATGCCTGAAGATGTGGCTAACTTTTCCAAAGACACAGCAGAGGATGGCAGCATGCAGCATCCACTGAACTCTTCTTCGGCCCACAGTGTTTAGGAGTGTCTGTCTGATACGGGAAGAACACTGTGTTACATCTGTGTTCTGGGTAAAAGTCAAAGAAGAAAGATGTCTTTTGTCAATGAACGCACCGCTGGCTCCAATGGCATCCTGAAGACTGACAGTGGGCTTGCTGAGGGGAAATCTTGCTGTTGGAGGAGCCACATTAGAATTGTGGTGCTGGAGAAGAATGTTGAAAGTGCCATCGATTGCCAAAGGAACAAACACATCTGTATTGGAAGAAGTGCAGTCAGAAAGCTCCTTAGAAGCAAGCATGGGGAGACTCAGTCTATGGTACTTTGGACATGTAGTCAGGAGAGACCAGTCCCTGGAGAAGGACATCATATTTGGGGTGCTTTGTTCTGTTGTCCACAGGTTTGCTCTGAGCTGAAAACGACCTGACAGCCCCTAAGCGCTGATGCCTGCATGGGTTCTGGGAGTTGGGAGGGAGTGCTGGTTTTTTGAGTGAGATTTCATGAGATGGTTATCTAGCACCTCAGTTGTGACAGGGGTCAAGGGCATCCAGAAAAATCATGGGATCATCGAACATCAGTTGAGAAAGGGAGCTTTGAGCGCATCCTGGCTCTTCAAAAACCTTTCTTTTTACAAATGGGGAAACTTTGCAGTGAGGGACGTCTTGAAGGCCACTAGGTCTGTGACATGGAGAGTGGGATCTGAGAGTCAGGGAAACAGAGGCGATCAGAACCATGTGCTCCCATCACGACGCCATGAGAACTTACAGAGTAAGGAGGAATAGCACATGGGATCACGACCCCTCAACTGATGGAGCTACCAGGACAAGATGCTGAACTAGGCGAACTCAAGAGGGCTCCATCAAAAAGTTAAGAGTATTTGGGCTGAGCCCCAGTGGCTTAAGTGGTTGAGTGCAGGACTGTGCCCAGACCGTGGGCTGGGCAGTTCAAATCCAGCCGCGGCTCTCAGGAGCAGTGCTGGGTAGCTCCCATGACCACCAGAGGGCAGTGATGCCAAAAAAAGAGCATTTTTTCATGTGTACAGTCTAATGACCTCCAAGACCTGTATCGTACTTGGCAACCAGCATCACAAGGACAGCATTTATAAGTCACAGGACTTCTAAGATCCGGTAAGGTGAGAATCCCCCTCCTAGAGACTCTGGTAAGTGGAGTAGCCCACCGATCTTCCTTGAACTTGTCCCATGGGACTCATGTCGAGCAAAACACACTAGGCAGGGTTGCATTCGAAGGTCTTTCGAAGTCTGATATAGGTAGCTCCTGACTCACAACACACTCCAGGTCACACGGTCTTCGTCCCTTCTCTTCGCGTATCATTAGTAACTGGTACTGTCAACAACACGGCAGCACAAAGCCAGAGGATGTCAATGCACTTGCAAGTTTATATGTCATTTTTTTTTACCCGCAGAAGACAGAGACCAGATTCACAAAGATCTTGATCATAGTGATCACAAGCAGAGAAGACAAGGTGCCTGAGTTACATCAGAGCAGACTTCCTATGGGCTCCTTGGAAAGGGAGGCCGGTGTACATCAGGGACTACCTGGGATTCTTCATCAGCTTCCTGTAAGAGGAAAGCGGTCCAGAGCTGCCTGATGGGTTCCCTGCCGGGGCGCTGTAGTGGTTACATGTTGGGCTGTGAACTACAAGGTCAGCAGTTCAAAACCACCAGTCGGAAGGCCCACAAGGGGAAGATGGGCCTTTCTACTCCTATGAAGGTTTCAGAAACGACAGGGACCTTTCTATCTATCTAGTAGGATTACTGTGAGTCGGGATTGACTCAAGGGCAGGGAGTTTGCTGGACTGTGTTGTGGCTGGTCTTTCACCTCAGTGTTTAACTGATGGGGAGTGAGAAGCAACCGTGAGGCCACATCTTCACCAAAGCACTGGAAGAGAAATCATTTAGCGTGGAAATAACGGAAACCAGGCATTCCTAAAGCCCAGACTAGCTTGCTTCAGGTTCCATCTGAGAGGCTTCAGTGGCAAAATCCTGTTCAGCCTCTCCTGCAGTGTGGTGGCCTAGCGCTGTGAGTGGCACTTCCAGGCAGCAAGGTCCTCATGGTCACATGGACCAGACCATCCTAGTCCCTACAGATGCTGCTGTTGCACGCCATCGAACCTATTTTTGACTCACGGCCGCCCTGTGTGACAGAGAAGAAACCTGCTCCAATGAGGTTTTCTAGGTGGGACTTTTTATAGAAGCAGTTTGCCAGGTTCTTTTCCCCCCTAGGTGGGTTACAAGGACCAACCTTACCTGCAGTGTGCAATATGGTTCCAAGTGCTTCCTCCCTGAGTGTTCTTCACATTGGACAACCCAGCCCGATGCTTGTCTGGCCTATGTCCCTCACACCCACACAGCCCCCTGCTCTCTGGCTCACCCTGGCAGTACTTCAGAAGGGCCACTTTTGTTGGATAGAACTTGGAGGAAAAGAAGGAGGGCAAATGGGGGCTTGACTCCCTTCGGTACAGGATTCTGGCTCCTGAGACCCACGGAGTGGATTCCTGTATGGGGGTGGCAAGGCACCGCGAGAGGCACTGGAGCCGACTCGGTGTGTGCGCGCCTGTGTGTCTCGGGTGCGCCTGTGCGTGGAGGGGGGATTGCTGTACCCTGCGCGAGGCACTGGGGGAGGAGGAAGTGGGAGCGGAGATCTGAATAATTGATTCTTCAGCCGCACCAGACGCCCAGGAGCGGGCGGAGAGCGTGGTTCCAGCGCCACTGACAGCGGCGCACGCCGCTGCAGGCGCCCCCTCCACCAGCCAGCCACCTAGCCTGGCCTTGTCGCCTTCGTGCGCTCCGAGCGGGTGGCCGCGCTCCCCGCCGCCGCCGCCGCCGCCGCCGCCGCCGCCGAGGGACTGCGGGGTCTGCCTCGGCCCGCCTTCCGGGGAGGGCGGCTGCGGGCGGAGACGCGTTCGCTGCCGGAGCCCCGAACCTCGCCGGCGCGCGCGGGGGCTGCGGCGTCTCGCCCGCGGAGAACAAGTCCTTAAGTTGGCGTGGGGGGCGGGGGGGGGAGGGCTGCCTGCCTCCTCCTCCTCTTCCTCGGAGACGACCGCAGCCGGGGGCCCGCGCCGGCAGCCGGGCTCGACCAGGGCTCGGAACCAGCGCAGCCAGGCGATCTCCGGACTCCCGCCACCAAGTGGGAGCCTAGCGCCGGGCGCCGAGCTGGCCCCGCGGCCGAGGGCCTGGAGAGAGCTGCCCTTCCCCGTCCGCGCTCCTCGCGGCCGGGGACCGCGGGGATCCCCGGCCACACGCGCGCGCGCGCTCCCACACTCCCTCCCCACCCGCTCGTCCCCCGCTCCACCCCAGCCCATTGCTGGGGCTGCGGAGGGGGCGCCAGGCGCGCTCCGAGGAGCTGGCAGCGGCTGTCCGGAGTCGGGCGGGGAGCCGGGTGCGGGCTCCTGGAGGGAGGCGCCCGGAGCTTAGCCGGAGCATGGGGCCCGGCGCGCGCTGAGAGTCGCGGCCGCAGCCAGCAGCCTTGGAGATGACCGGGAGCGGCCACTGCTGAGAACTATGTGGAGAGAGGCTGCGGTGAGTGCTGGCGCGGGACGCGCGGCCTGGGCCGCCCCTCCGACAGGGGCAGCGGGAGGCCTGGGTCGGAAGGGGCGGCTGGGCGCGGGAGGGTCGCTGCGTGGGAAAGAGCGAACCTCCCGCAGGGATCCGGGACCGCGGGAGCTCTCGTCCTTCCCTCCCCCTCTTCCCCTGCCGGCTCATCGCAAACTCAGCCAACGCCCCCCCCCACCTTCTCCCTCCTCCTCCTCTTCTCCCTCCCCCTCCTCCCCCCAGCTCCGCCGCTCCCCGCCGCACAACTCCGGGCATCCGCCTCTGGGGAGGTGGTAGGGGGCGAAGGTGGAGTGCCCAGTTAGCTGACTGTGGGCAGCCAATCGGTTGTCCTGTGCGCCCCGGAGGGGAGCTCCCCACAACGGCCACCAGGTCTGAGCATCCGCACTGGGGGCGTCGCTGGCACCGGGATTCAGCGCCCCCTCTCCAGTCCAGTTCCCTGAGCGCACGGGGGGCTGTGCGTGTTGCAGACTGCAGCTCCCCCCGCCCCCCACTCCCCTACGCGGTCCCTCCCCCCGCCTGTGGGCTGACCCTGCCTCTCGGTCTCTCCTTGGCCCCGGCAGAGCCCTGCTGCAGAGCCTCCGGCTGGGATAGCCGCCCCCCGTGGGGGCGATGCGGACAGCGTGGGACAGCCAGGGGCGCGCGCGGGGGCCGCAGCATGCGGGAGCCCGCTAAACCCGGTGGCTGCTGAGGCGGCCGAGATGCTCGTGCGCGCAGCGCGCCCCACCGCATCCTCGACCTTCTCCGGCTACAGGTACGTCCCAGCGGGAGACCTGGGCTCGGCGGGCTGGGGAGGAGGGGTGGCGGGCTGGAGGGAGAGCCGGAGAGGAATCGGGGAGAGAGGGAGCGAGCCAGCGGGAGAGGGAGCTCCAGCGGCGAGGCTCCGAGCGAGCACCAGGGGGCGCTGCGGCTCCGCGCTGCACCGCGCTCACACCGATTGCGCGGAGGCCGGTGCGAGTTCTCCCAACTTCCCCGGCTCCTGGAGCGCCTGGCCCGTGGGGCGCGCGCCTGGGCACGCGTGCACGCCCGTGTTGGCATTTGCAGGCACGCGCGGCTGTGCACCTGGCGCGGACCCTGTGTGTGCGCCGCCCGAGGACGTGTGCGGACTCCGGATGGCCGTGGGCACTGCTGCCGCGGTCTGCGGCTGTGCGCAGAAATGCGCGCTTGCCTGTGAGCGTGTGCAGCCCGCTGCCCACGTGCATCTAGGACTTACCCACCGGTTCACAGTGGAAAACCCCGGAGGGGCTGTACAGTCCGCCTCGGGCTGAGCGCTGCTGGGGTGCTTCCCCTCCCCCCCCCCCCACGCGTTCTTTGCCAGCTCCCACGCGCCGGCCCGAGGGGGACGCGCCTCTTCGCCAGGTTTCTGCATTTGCACGCGGCACCCGTGAGCCAGGGTGTGTGTGTGCGCGCGCGTGCTAGGGAGTGGGTCCCAGGGTCCTAGCAGTGGAGCGGAAGCACTCCATGTTCCCTGTGAGTCCCTAAGTAACTGGCCACTGCAAAGCCTGGGGCTAAGCTGAGATCGCGTGCTGGTGGGTAGGCCGCGGGAGAGGCTGGGGCCTTTGGAGGGGCTTTGAAGGGGCGGGGATAGGGTGCTGAACACCGCCCCCTCACGCCTGTAACTTGGACTGCGCCCGCCCGCCTGATTGGAGGCCAAGGGGTAGGTGGAGGGTTTTCTCCAGGCGCCTTGGCGCCGAGCTGAGCTGGGTAGGGTTCCCATGGCCTTTGACACGCAGGGGTTGGAGTCTGCAGCCAATCATGGGCAGAGTTGGGGATGAGCTTGGGGACTGGAGTTTTGGATAGAGTTAGAGAAGGGTTCCAGCGTGTGGGGATGTGACTAGCGTTGGGGTCTGGGAATGGCTGGTGTGCCAACCTCATCCTGCTCTCAGAGGGAGCTCCTCTCCACCCCCCTCGCAGACGTCTGGAGCTGGGCGGGTCTACAAGGCCTTGACTCCCAGGCCTCTTGGTTCACCGCGGCCTATCTCTTTTCCACCCGCTTCCCGCCTCCCCGCAGGGACCGTAAGTGGCGACTATGGGCAGACTGGGCTACTGGACCCTGCTGGTGCTGCAGACCCTTCTGGTCTGGCGCGGCCCCGCGCCGGGCACGGCGGCGGAGAAGGGGCCCCCAGCGTTAAATGTCGCGGTGATGCTGGGCCACAGCCACGACGTGACGGAGCGCGAGCTGCGGACCCTGTGGGGCCCCGAGCAGGCGGCGGGACTACCCCTGGACGTGAACGTGGTGGCGCTGCTGATGAACCGCACCGATCCCAAGAGTCTCATCACGCACGTGTGCGACCTTATGTCCGGGGCGCGCATCCACGGTTTGGTCTTCGGGGACGACACCGACCAGGAGGCCGTAGCTCAGATGTTGGATTTCATCTCCTCGCAGACTTTCGTCCCCATCCTGGGCATCCACGGGGGCGCCTCCATGATCATGGCCGACAAGGTAAGGCCCTGAGGGGCACAGATGCCAGGCCTCATGGGCCCCAAGATGGCAGCCACTGACGTTCTTTGGCACAGCTACGGTCTGGCTAGATTTTAATGAGGGTCTCATAGTCACTGGGCCTGGTGGCAGTCAGGTCCTGCCTCATCAACCTGAAAGGAATGGAAACCCTTTTGGTCCTGGTCCTGGAAGTGGGGTCCTCAGGAGAGACCCGCCCTGCCACCTCCAGAGTGAGGAAGTTTGCTGGGGCCCTCAGCACCAGTCACAAGCAAACATGGGCCACCTGAAACCATAAGGGCTTGTATTTCTCTAGTGTCCATTTTCTTTGGTTGTTGTGAGGGAAGATGTCCGGGTTTTTCCCTCTTTTGGTAAGCCACAGAGGCGATTGAAAACATGCTGTTAAGTTGTGGAATGCGAAGAAGATCAAGTTTGTAAGGAAAACAAAAGGGCAGAAAAATGCCTTGTTTCTGGGGGCCTAGACTGGAGGGAACGTTCAAAAGTTCCAGGCAGGAGGCTAGCAGAAAGAGCTGAGGGTGGTGGAGGCGGTGGTGGTAGAAGTGGTGGTGGTGGCGGTAGAAGTGGTGGTGGTGGTGGTAGTGGTGGTGGTGGAGGTGATGGTGGTGGAGGTGGTGGAGGAGGTAGTGGTAGAGGTGGTGGTGGTGATCATGGTAGAGGTGATGGTGGTGATGGTGGTGGTGGTAGTGGTGGTGATAGTGGTGGAGGGGGGTGTACTCACTCCCTGTGAGTGGCAGACACTTTGTCTAACATGATCTGGGTGGGACTGGCATCACATCTCATGACGCTGAGGGTTTGGGTTTGGGGAATTGGCTCCCAGGACAGGGTTTGGGATTGTGGAAAGGTGCATCCAGACCTCCAGGCTTTCAGGCAGAGGGACCCACCAGCACCTCGATCTGGAGAGGAGGGGAGAGGTGGGAGGAGGGCAAGGGTTGATGGAAGAAGGTTTGCCAGGGAGAAGAAAGATGAGGCTTGGGAAAAAGGGGAGACTGGACAGTGTGGTTTGCCCCTTGCCTCCCATAACTCCAGGAGAGGACGGTGCTGGTCAGGAGAGCGGGGTGGTGGCGGCTTGTCTGCTCAGGTCTGGCCTTGAGACCCTTCTTGGAGAGTGTTCCTTAGACGGCATGAGACACCCCAATGAGGCAAACAGGCATTTGTTAGAGCACTTTGCTTCTGCCGCTCTGAAAGTGCTTTTTCTATTCATCAAATCAGATTCTACCTCTGCCTCAGCAATTCCCGCTGGCTCCTTTGGGACCTGTCTTAATTCTTGTAGGTCTCCGGGGCTGCAGCGCACTCTGCCGAAGTACACAGCCGATGCAGAAGCTTATTAAACATGCATTTCCAGCGGTTCGCCGCCCAGCAGAGTTTCCAGTTGGGGCAGGAGGTGCCGCTGGAGCAGAGAAAGCTCTGCCTGCCACCGCCTTATGAGACACGACCTTAGCGTTCACTGGACAGCTGTGTTATTTCCAGGCGAGATGACTGGGCAGAGGGCAGGGGCTTGGCCAAGACCACCCTCTGGGCAAAGGGTCAAGGTCTCAGGTGACCTGCCCCCATGCCATGAGCTTGTTGTTGCTGTGTGCTGTTGAGCCCATGCCGATGTGTAGCGGGAGTCTCTGTGGCCAAGTCCGTCAGGTTTGGTTATCTGCTCTCTTTATGGCAGGGAGCCCCGGCGATGTGGTGGTTAAGGGCTCCGCTGCTCAGTGGGAGGTGTGTGATTGGAACCCCCAGGTGCTCTGGGGGAGGGGGGCGTGGCAGCCTGCTTCTGTAAAGCTGCCCACCTTGGAGCCCCTCTGGGGGCAGTGCTGACTGTCCTCCTGCGTCACTGTGGATCAGCATGGACTTCATGGCATCAGGTTTCAGAAGATACCTTTGGGACTGAGCCCCCGGTGGCGTAGTGGTTGTGTGCGGGACTGCGGCCCAGTGGCTTGGTGGTTCAAATCCAGCAGCAGCTCTCCAGGAGCAAGGCTGGGCCTCCCACTCCCACCAGAGGGCAGTGATGCCCCCCCCCCGCCCCCAAACAAGACAAAACAAACCAAAGATACCTTTATGGAAGCAGATCACCAGGTCTTCGTCCAGGATCTGAACTGCCAGCCTTCCAGTTTGTAGCCAGGTGCTTAACCCTGGCGCCACCAGGGCAAGGGCTACTTGTAATGATCTTACCCTGTGGCTTCATCATTCGCTCTGGAGGGAGGAAAGGACCGAGCAGCCTCGTCTGGGAGACCTGAGCTGTGGAGAGGTGCAGGGCCGGCACAGAGAGGGCGGGGCTGCCAGTCCAGTGGGGCTTGCGAGTGACAGTTGAGAATCTCAAGGCTGCCGTTGATGACCCCACCCCTCTTGTGAGGGTCTGACTGAAGCTGAAAGACAAAGCACTCGGTGTTTTCTGGTTGTGCTGTGAGTGGATTCTGACCCCACGAGGGCTCCCAGGTGTCAGAGTAGCCCTGTGTCCCACAGAACTGTCAAGGGTAGTCGCTCTCCAGCTGACCCTTCTTCTGAGGCACTTCCACATAGGTTCAACCCTCCACCGTGTCAGTGAACGGTTGAGCTTGTTGGCGTTTCCACCACGCAGGGACTGAAAAACAAGGAGTTGTAGTAGTAGTTATTGTTGTCTCTTATCATTGAGCCGATATTGAACTTCTAGCAATCCCAGGTGACAGAGTAGAATTGCTCCCAGGAGGTATCCTGGGTGGTGGCTTTTTTTTTTTAAGTCATTTTATTGGGGTCTCTTTCAGTTCTTATAACATTTCACACATCAATTGTATCAAACATAGTTGTACAAAACATTTTTACTTGAGCTCTTACTATAAGCTCTTTTTAAAAAGATCATTTTATTGGGGGCTCATACAACTCCTATCATGATCAATATATCCAGACCACATTTGCACATTTGTTGCCATCATCATTCTTGAAACATTCTCCTTCTACCTAGGCCCCAGGTACCAGCTCCCCATATTTCCCCTCCCTTCCTCCTCCCCTTTGAATCCTTAGCAATTTACAAATTGTCGTTAGTGTGTCATCATACACTGACCGTCTACATCCATTCCACCCAAACGCGCCCGATCTCGTCTGGGCGGTGGCTTTTACAGCGCACTACCAGGTCTTTCTCCCTCGGAGCTCCGGGGTGGGTGCAGAACATACACCATCTCATGAGCAACTGGACAGGGGAACCGTTTGTATCACTCTGAGACTAGGGGCAAAAAAAGGCAGCAGAATTGGCAGTACGATGTCTGGTGGGTGAGAGCTCAGCATAGCCACTGGGGACAAGCTGGATTGGACCAGGTGGTCAGTCAGAACTACTTTCGTGTCCACTGTCTCTGCCAGGAGGTCTGAAACAGAGGGTGGCCTCAGATGAGCATCCCTGGACCTGTAGTGTCCCTGACCCCCATGCCAGACTCTACCCAGTCAGACTCGTGACCTCTCTGTCCAGGAAGGGGATGTTAACAAGAGTATTTGGAGAAAGCCAGAGAGAAGGGTTGGAAGTGTGCTTCTCTCCACTGGGTGTATAGGCTGTTTTGTGGGCTTACAAGGGGAGCGCGAGGAAGAAAGAAGTGATTCTGAAATGCCAGAGGAAGGACTGTTTCAGAGAAGTCAAGATTTGAGAAAGGTTTCAGAGGGATGGAAAGGAGAGGGATAACATGGCTCATTTGTTCAACATCTAAAACCCCCTCCCTACGATTGAGTTGATAGCAACACGTGGCAACACTGTGGACTGAGTGGAACGGACCCTGTGGCTTTCTGACACTGTGACCCGTTCTGGGTCACCATTCACCCGCAAGATGTTTAGTGGCTTTGAACCATCGACCTTTCTGTTCCCAACCCAAACCAAACCCACGGTGCCAGCGGGGTACTTTCTCACCTTCCTATGAACACACAAAGACACACTATAGGTAAATGTAGACACACCCTCACAAAAGGGAGGGTAGAACGGCCCCCTGTGGGTTTCCAAGACTGTAAATTTTTATAGGAGCAGCAGGCTTCACGTATCTCAGATCAGCTTGTGGTTGAGTGCTTCTGACCTTGTGGTTAGCAGCCCATTGTGAAACCACTACACCACCAGGGCTGTTCATTCATAGTGGCTCCTTCCATTTTTTTCAGTGATAAATGCCTACTTCCTATTATTGTTGGGGTTCCCAGTGGGGGTCGTGAGATGGTGTGTTAGTCCGGGTAGACTAGAGAAACAAATCCATAGACAATCGTGTGTACAAGAAAGAGTTTTATGCACAAGAGGAATGGAACATTGAGGAAGTGTCACGCCCAATCCAGTCCAAGCCCACAAGTCTAATATTAGCCCATATGTCTGATACCAGTCTATAAAGTCCTCTTCAGACTCACAAGTCACATGCAATGATGCCAGGACAATCATTGGTCAGTGAGTGCAGGGTCTTGTGGATCCATGGTGATGGAAGCATCTCAGTGCTGACAGGGACCTTTCTGTAGTTTCTCAAGCATCTCAGCACTGGCAGGAGTCTCTATGTGGCTTTTCTGGATTCCGAAGTCTGTTTCCATCAGGGTAAGCCTATGTGGCTTTTCGTCTGGCTCCTCCAGTTTCCAGGACTCAGGGTCTATCAGCATGCTGCCATCTTGTCTTGTCAGTAGAACATCTCCAAGGGACTGAGCCATCAGTCTTTCACCTCCATGGGGGAAGCTCCATGAGATTTCCCAGAATTCTCAGGAGAAAGCCATGCCCACCCAGAGGTCTCATTGGCTATCTCTAGGCTGATAGGCTAGACTCCACCCCTACACTCCCAATACTGAAATTGACACAAGAGTACATGCCTGTCCCAGATGGTTCTCTTGGATGGAATTGTAAGGGGTGAAGGAACCCCTGTGAGCCCTGCTAACTGGAAGATTGAAGACTTGAAAGGTTATCCAGTGGCTGAAAGACCTGTAAAGACTGCTGCCTAGAGAATCCCATGAGGCAGTTCTGCCTTAGCTTCTGGGACAGCTCCCAGTCCACTTGACGCACTGAACAACAAGGCAAGATACCAGGGGTGGGTGATGAGCTGGGCTAAGGCAGGGTTTCCTGAAGGGGACATATGCCTCCAGGAGAGGGTGCTGGAACGATCGATTGGTGTGTGTGTGTGTGTGTGTGTGTGTGTTGCAGAAGCAGACACCTACATGTACTCCTGGGTTATGGACATTTTAGCACCAGGAGGGCGCTGAGTAATTTGGACTTCTTTTTCTTTTCCTGGAAAGGTTGACCAAATAAGTTTGGGAAGCTCTGGGCATTCTGAGGAAGCTGTGTGTGCTCCCGGAGGAAAGTCAGTGTGTGAGGTGTGAGCGCCCCTCTCTGCCAGTAGGGACACGGCTGGCTGGCTTTGTGCCTCTGTCACTTGTTTCCACTGGAATGGGTGGTGAAAGTGGGGGTGTGGCCCAGAAGAAACAGTGATGGACCCTTGTCTACATTGGCTCATGTCTTGGGAGCCTAAGGTGGTACTCAACACTCCTCCCTCCCTGAGAGGATTTTGACCAGGACAGCCCCACACACACCTGTGCTGCTTTCCCTTGAGACTGTTGATAGGATAGTGGCCTCATGGAAAATTTGTTGGTGTCAAGTGCTGTCCAGTCCTCTCAACTCCTAGTGCCCCCATATGACAGCCTTGTGGTTTCCCTCCTGGCTATCCTTGAGGGCATTTTCAGGTCTCTCTCTGGCGGGGTGGTGAGGGGTTGGGGGAGGGGGTTCCCAAACACCCTCTTCTCAGTTCCCAGCAGAATGCTTCCACAAGGGTTCCCGAGATGAATCAGAATAGTCTTCAGTTTGATGATCAGTACACACACACACACACACACACACACCCCACTTTTGCCTTTCCCTCTGTCATCTTGACACTTCAGGACAAGAACAAAGCCTTCCTAATTGAAATGATGTTAAGTGGCAGAGTTTTAGGGTGTTAATTTATTTGACAATGGAGATGTTATATTTCCGCCATCCCCCCTTCTCTCCCTTGCTCCTACCAGTGGGTGGTCCAGCATAGATAATTAAAAAGTGAAAGTAGTGCTAGTTCTCATGGTGCTTGGACTGTCTTGACCCATCCAGGGAAGCACAGGTCGTTGCTGTATAGAGGAGAGGCCACCATGCTTCCGCTGAGCGTCTCTGCCCCACTCTATTCTATCCCGAGTAATTCCTTTCTGCTTCTGGTGAGGAGAGGCAAGGTGCCAAATCTGATGACATTCCTCCACGACAGTTGCAATGTGTGCTTCGCTTTATTTCTATAGAGAGTTTCTATATCCTCTGCTGTTGGATGCGGGGCAGAGTAGAACTGTCCCCAGAGAATTTTCTAGGTGTATTCTTTACCCCAGGTCTCCCCGCACCCCAGGGTGGTAGGCACCCCTCCAGAGCTCCTTCTCCTTTCCTGTGGTGCAGTGTAACACCTTCCCCGCCCCTCCCAGGACAGCCGTTAAAAGAAACACACCCAGTACAGGTGTGTGTTTGAAATGATAAACGCTCCTTCACTCACTGCTTAGAAAAATCATGTCTTCTCAGCAGCGAGCCCTTGGAAAATATGTGCAAATTTAAAGATGAAAAGAAAAATCTCCCTCAAAGCCTCATGCCCACACAGTAGTAATCTCAGTGGACCTTTTGGTGGGATTTTATTTATTTTGATACAAGGTCAGCATTGTATGGTTGGGTTTCCTGGTCTTTGCATGCTGGGAGATTTTTTTTCTGTTTTTTTTTCTCAATGATTTTATTGGGGCCTCTTACAGCTCTTCTAGCATTCAATAACTCATTTGTGTGTGTGGGCATCACTGCCTCTGGTGGTCGTGGGCGCTACCCAGCCGCCGCTGGATTTGAACTGCCAAGCCTGCGGGCTGCAGTTCTGCACTCAACCACTTATGCCACCGGAGCTCAGCCCTCAATAACTCATTTGTATCAAGCATAGTTGTACCCATGTTACCACATTCATTTCCAAATGTTTTCTACTTGAGCCCTTACCATAAGCTCCTCCTTCTTCCTCCTTTTTTTTTTTTAAAATCATTTTATTGGGGGCTCATGCAACTGCTGGGAGATTTTTTAAAGTCAGAAGCCCCGGGCTTTTTAATTTCAATTCTGGAAGGAGCCCAGGGGTGTCCTGGGGCTGCTGACTGCACACAGAGGGACACTTCAGAGAAGAGCTTTTCTGCTCCAAGAAGGCTGACACTTTCCGAGCCAGAACTGTGGGCAGGGAGTTGGGTTTCGGGTCCCATGACCTGTTCAGTAGCTCCTGTTCACCAGCATCTCTACCACCTCCACCTGGGACAACAAAGAAAATGGTCTCTGTGTA
This sequence comes from Nesogale talazaci, assembly GCA_004026705.1. NCBI lineage: Eukaryota > Metazoa > Chordata > Mammalia > Afrosoricida > Tenrecidae > Nesogale > Nesogale talazaci. Next base: position 111,631 of record PVJH01002119.1, read on the forward strand.
TAATTTCTCAATTTATTTTCCATGTGTCTTAACTTTAAATTTTTCAGTCTTCCAGTTTTGTATCTTGCTGTGTTTTCTCAATTATAGACTCGATTAGCCAGCTTGTTTTATGTCTGTTTGGTGTATTCTTTTGCGCATTCATTGTGCTTTCAATTTTCACAATGGTGTGATTTAAATCCAAGAAGTACAGCCAACTGAGGGATGGGGAGCTTCAAGAAATCCATGTAAAACGAACTCCAGTACCTTTCAGTTCCACCTTTCCTTGAACTTTTGAAGCCCACTTAGAGAATTTTGGCCTCTGTGCATAACTTCCCCCTTTATGTTTTTTTTTTCTTTCTTTTCTTTTTTTTTTTTTTTGGGTGGAGAGCAGCACTCTTTATTGCTCTGGGCGGGCAGGGGGTCACTCAGGACTCTTGGTGGGGCGAGCCCGCTTCCTCTTCACCATCACATCACCGGCTTGGCTGCGCAGGATGGCGCTGGCTCTCGGGATGGCGGCCATGCGCAGGTCGGGCCGGTACTTGTTCTGGCGGCTCAGGTGCCGGGTGCTGCTGAGCGTGGCCCTGGCGTTCTTGTTGATGGTGGTCCGCACGTGGGAGGCGGCCGGCTTCCGCTCACCTGACCGCCGCTTCAGGACCACCACCACCCCCTTGCCGTCAGCGGCGCCCGCGGTCTTGCGGTGGATCATCCCATTGTAGCGGAAGGAGTTGCGGGCTTTCGGGTTATTGGGCTCGGTGCTGTACGTCTGCTTGTTCCTCTTGATCAGGAAACTGGAGCAGTTCCGCACCACCATCCATTGCAGATGCACGCACATGGCGGCGGCGGCTCTTCTTCCTACCGCGGCCGGAGCCGGAAAGTGAGCCCCCCTTTATGTTTCCTCAAGAGCTCTTTTCATTTTATGGATGTAAGTCCCCTGATTGCCCCTTTGAGGATTAAAAATAAAACAAAAAAGGAAAGCTCAACCTATTATAGTCTTTCTCTATAACAGGGCTAGGGTCTTGGTTTCTTCAGGTGTCAATTCTTCCAAACTCTGCTACTTTGATGCCCTGTAGTTTCCTCTGTGAGTTCTAAGTACTCCTGTGTTTCTTCTGTCTTGAATCTGCAAGGTATGTGCCCTAAAACCAGAGCCTGGACTGCCTTTCCTGTCCCACATACCCTCTGGTACATACAAGCTTGGGTCCCAGCCTTCCGTGGGTGCCTTGTTCCAGTAAGGGTCCTTGACAGGGCCAGGAGTCCCCTTTCGTGTGGTGACCCTCTGTGTTTGGTGCACGTGTCCCAGTCAAAGCTAACAGCATGCTTCTGGGTTCAGCTGGGTCCCCAGATACCCAGGTCCCCTGGCCCGATGTTGAGACCTCTGCTCCCTCTGTGACTCGTAATGTCCCCCTACCTGCCCCTGAGGTTACATGGCCTTGATTCACACGTACGTAAAAATCGTAGTCTCATGTTCTGATCTGTTTGTTTGGAGGGAACCCTCTGTTTTTGATCTATGGTTTCCTTTTCTTTACTTCATGTACTTTTTGAAGTCACTTGGGATGTATCCGTCATTTCCGTCTTAGTAGCTGAAGTGGGGTGGGGAAAGGGACAGAGTACTGTCGAACTAGACTTGTCCCTCCTCGACACCATTCTTTGTGAATGTGGAGGGACTCTGTTTACACCACAATCATTTAAATGATCATTGTGATTTTTCTAACCTGCGGTAGGATTTCTTAATGATCCATCGATTGGGTTTCTTTTCGGCAGCCTGCTGGGACCCTGCCCTTGGTTTGGTGGGCAATGTTTGCTGAAAGAAGGGATCTGCTCCTTGGTTGCCCTGCTGGCTTCCGATGGAGCACGTGACACTTGGTCCTGGGTTTTCTGTGAGCTGTTTGTTCACTAAATGCTGGGTGACGTCAGAGCTATGTGTCCGCCCCCCTTCTCTCCAGTGGACAGAGGAATGGAAAGTAGCAGGTGGTGGAGAGCGTTACATAAAAGAGACCCACTGAGGAACCACAGCTCATGAGCAGGGAGGGTGCTGGGCAGCGGGGCCCTGGCAGCGCTGGGTGTGGTGTGAGTGCTGACCTCCTGGGAAGGGTCTGCTGGTCTGCAGGCCAGAGTGGACCTCACTCAACTGCTCCTCCCAGGCCCTGAGGCGTTCCCGAGAGAGGAGATGTCTCCACCCTCTCCACGAGGCTCGTGGCTCGACAGACATGAACTGGGACTGGTGGTTTCAGGGGCTGCTCATCTTCCCTCCGGCAGCCTCAGAAAAAAGGTGGAAAACCCTCTTTTATCCGAGTGGCTCGGAGGCAGCAGGGAGGAGAGGGGTGAGAGTAGTAGGACCTTGGGGTTGTTCTAGAACTCTGGGTTTGGTAGTCTCTGATAGGGTCGCCCTGTGACTGAGAGTGTGTGACATTAGGAACTGGCGTACTCTGTTGGTCCTTGAGCCCCCATCCCCCTTTCTTTTTCATTCAAAGTAGAACTGTTCAAAACATTAAAAGAAAATCCAGATTTTAAGCTTCCTGGGTACACTGGGCAGGCCTGGCCCCGAGGGGCACCTTCCCTACAGCAGCCGGTGGCGGGAACCTGGCTAGCAGTCTCTCTTTAGATAGGACACTGGGTCTTTCTTTGTCTAGTTACCTCTCTCACCCCCCCCCAAAAAAAAAGACTCTCCCATTCCATACATGTATGTGACATGTGACATTAAATGGAGTTGGAGGCTGCTGGTGGAAGTGAACTCAATTGCTGGTGGCTATTAAAATGGTCTTTCTCTGGTGGACACCTTCGCTTCCCTGGAGAGGTGGCAAGTCCCAGGCCCAGGTTCCATCAGGCGATCGTGGTCCCTGCCACCACCGCAGTTGCATATCACGCTCCCGAGCCCGTGGGCCTCAAATATCTTCAGCTCAAGAGCCCAGGAACCCGCAGCCAGGCAACTCCTATAGGAAGATCCCAGTTGGAAAACTTTGGATGGTCAGTCTAGGGGTTTGAATTTCGTTTCCAAATGGCAGCGTGACCTTCATCCCTTCTGAGCCCCGTCTTCCGCTTCTGGAAATTGAGAGTCTGAAACTGTCTTCTCTTGACGGCCTCTTCCAGCTGAAGACGGTTCCTGTTTCTTGGAGAAAAGACAGCCAAGCACTGTGCTCAGATGGGAGCCCAGATCAACTTTGGCTTTAATTCCGACTCTGCCACCTGCTGGCTGGCTGGCCACAGGGAGCTTTCTTGATGGCTCTGGGCCTCAGTCTTCATCTGTAAAAGGGGGCTCGTTCTAGTTCCCATTCATAGAGTGACGCGATTGAGATGCGTATATACAGTGCTGGCTCAACAGCAGTGTTCATTACAGCAATTCGACAGGTAATGCATAGACTTAATTTTTTTATCTAGCATACTCAAAATCTCCCTGTCCCAGAGTCCATGCTGACTCCTAGAGACTGGACAGGACAAGGTGGAACTGTCTCTGGGGGTTTCCCAGACTCCCCCTCTTTGTAGGAGTAGGAAATCCTGTCCGTCATTCTCCCTAGGAGCGACTGGTAGTTTTGAACTGCCGACCTCGAGGTTCGTAGCCCAGTGTGTAGCCACCACACCCTAGAACTCACCCAACGTACACTTACTTCTTAACAGAAAAAGTGGCGAAGTGTGACCGTTGACCCCCATGAGACCCAGAGAGTGAGTCCCACAGAGTGGAGCAGGACGTGAACACTCGGCCCTGAGTTTCATATCTACGTTGTCATCATTGTTGCTTCTGTGGAGCACGATCCCAGGCGAGCAGGCGCCGAGGCACCAGTGTCCATGCGGGCCGTTCAGCAAGACTGGGGCGCTTCTCCCCGTCATTCGGCAATGCTCCCTCTCCTTTTTTGATTTGTGCGGGCTCGTTAGCATAGGCTTACCTTCTTCTTGGCGACCTGTCTCAGCTTTGCTGTCACTGAGGTGGGGAGAAAGATGGGGTTTCTTACTCTCACCAGGAGTCACAGCCTTGGCAACCCCCAGGGGCAGGTGCCCTATAGAGTGTGCTGGCATCCGATCAATGGCGGGAGTGAGTCAGTGAGGCCTGATCCGAATCTATATATGGAATATAGTGTGTTTGCCAATACTTATAATACATGTAATTGAGTATGTAGACTATATCATTGAAAATATATATATATATATATATATATGCCATTGAGTCACTGTTTACCTGAAGCCAACCTAGAGGCCTAGAGAGAACAGCCCCTTGTGGGTTTCTGAGACTGTCAACTTTTTGGGGAACAGGGAGCCCCGTTGTTCTCCTGAGGAGCAGCCCGTGGCTTGACCCGCCGACCTCTCGGTTGCAGCCCAATGCTTACTCCACTGCACCACCCCAGGGCTCCTTTTCTTCATAAAGCAATTGTGCTCTTTGGAGGCAGACATTTTTCACGGGTTAAGCAAAAGTGCTGTTTGGTTTAAAGAAGACATTAAGACGCCAAGAGATTTTTGGTGGTTCAATGTTTAGATATCATCTGGGAGTCTAGTCAGCTTCAATAGATCCATGATGTCTGGATTCCATAGGGCTTAAAAAATCTGATTTCCTTTTCGGCCTTTTGATCTGGATTCTCCCATCAAACCCTGGGTCTCTACTTTGACTCATGGCAGCAGGGCTATCAGGAGCTGGTTCATGGAGACAGTTGTAGAACTTTCTGGAAATGACCCATATTCTATGTACGGGGCAATCATAGCTTCCTGGGGCCTTCTGGGGACTTGGTATGGCTGTTATCCCATAAACTGAAGCTTAACTGTGGCCAGCAGGAAAGCAGCTCTGAGAGGAAGCTGCCCATGTGACCCTGCTGTAAGTGAGTGGGCCGGGTGTGTGCAAGGGGTTGGGGCTCTCCATGTGGTCCTGCACCACATTCTTTTCCCTGGTGATGGGTCACAGACTAAGTGACTGTTGCCCCAAGAACCTGGCCACCACAGTGACATTCCTCTATAGAACCTTCTGCCCAGAGGACCATGGAGCTGGGAGCTAAGTCTTCCCACTCTTTGTTGTTTCACCCTTCTTGTAATACTCCTTTACGTTAATGATGGTGAATCCTGTTGGTTTTAGGAAGAAGTGGGACACAGATTTTGATGTTGCTATTTTGACTGCCTTGGTTAAAATGAGGGAGCCCTGGGAGCTGCAACGTCTTGGTTGGCTTAAGGGTTTTGAGTTGGGCACCAACTGGAAAGGTCAGGAATTTGAAAACATCTGTGGCTTCAGGAGAAAAATGAGGCTTTCAACTTCCATCAACCGCTATGGTCTCAGGAGGCCCCGGGGCAAGTCTACCCTGTCCTGGAGGGTCCTTATGAGCTGGAACCCACTCACCCAGAGGGCAGCGAGTTTGAGGTTGGAGGCAACATGGGCTGCTAGCAGCAAGGTTGGTACTTCAAACCCCCACCTGATTTATCAGAGAGACCTGAAGCTGTCTGTTCCACAAAGATGTGCAGTCTTGGAAAGCCGAAGGAGCAGTCAGTCCTCTTCTGTCCCATGCAGGGTGACTGTGGCCGTGGGTGGAGTTAAAGTGATTCAGATGGGGGAGGGTGGAATGGAAAGCCGACTTGTCTTTCGAGGTGGGATTGATGGCCCCAGACTGCAGATTGCACCTGAGGGTTGGAGAAGAAGGTGGCACCTTGAAGGAAGAGGGGTGTATGGCTTCCCAGTGCACTTGGACCTGGTTTTTCTGCAAAGGCTGTTGGCTGGTGGACTGTGCGCGCGCTGCATTTGGCCTAGAGATGGGCATTGTTTTACCCGTACTTGCTTTTCAAGGACCTGCTCGTGAATGTCATCTCTTAAAATTTCACCACAGGCCTGCTGCCTTCCTTTCATTTTACATCTAACCGTGTTCACACACCTATCAACCAGATGATTGCAGGGTCTTTGCGGGCATTGGTGATCGTGATTTCTGATGGGGAGGTTTTTTCATTTTTATCTTAATGTTGACCAGACATGCAGTCAGTGTGAAGGAGGAAAGCATAGCTCTGCCAAAGGGGAAGGGACGTGTCAGCTACATTTCTCCAAGTAGAATGTCCTCATCACGGGACAAGTCTCTTCTGTTGGAAAGAGTGGCTCGGGCTGCAAGTAAGGGGACACATGTTGTTGACCAATACAGGTGCCAGTCATTCAGACATCACTTTTTTTTTTAATTGGATGCTTTGGGTCTGGCCCCTCGAGTGACTCAGAAACCCACCAAGAACCCAGGCCTTTTCCATTCTCTATCTGTATTTTATTTTTCCCCCTAAACACTTTTCTGTTGCACAATCAGAGTGAGCATTTGCAGTACCTTAATTCTCCGTTCAGTGACGTGTGCACGTTTTGTTTCATGACACCCTTAAAAGCACTTCCCCTCCCCCCTCCCTTTCCTTTCCCATGAGTCCTTCTTTCCTCTTTATTCCTGTCTTCAGAGCTTGTCCCCCAAACAGATGCTGCCCTTCTGATCACAGGGCGTTGACTGTTCTCGGCAGTGTGTACCTCCTGGCTGTTCCTCTTGCCCTTGTGACCCAGACTCACTGCCATCAAGTCAGTTCACAGAGTAGAAGGTCCTTGTGGCTGGCGGAGACTGTCCGTTTCTACAGGAGTAGAAATCTCCGTTTCCCCTGGGCAGCCGCCTGTGGGTGTGAACTGCTCACCTGGCACTTAGCAGCCCAGCAAGGAGTTCATGAGACCACTGGGGCTCCCTGCTCACCAGAGGGCCTGTCTATTGCATGGCTGACACTCAGAGTGGTGAGTTTGGTTCCAGGCTTGAAGGATACCTCTTTCTACCTATCTCAGCACCCGGTACTTCTTGCTCGGGAATTGCCAGCCTCTTCTCCCCACACTCTCTCATATCTTGGCATTCCAAAGAGGAAGAACAGGGGAAACATTGAGGTTTTCCTCAAGGGTCTCTACCCTTCCACCAGAGTAGAATATACCAGGGGCTTCCAAAAGCTCGTGCGGCGAAATTCTGTTAGCTTTTAATTCTGTGTACCCACGAACTTTTTGCAACCCCCTTTGTATTTCCGAAAATCTCCCGGCCCTGTGTGCTTCCCCTTCCACCTCCGGGTCCCAATCCTGGAATAATCGCTGGCAGAAGTGGCCTGGTGAGCATCCTCTCTGAGGATAGAGGAGGCCTGGTGGCGCCGTGACTCAGGTGCCGGGCCACTCAGTTTGACTCCTCCGGCAGCTCCGCAGAAGGAAGACCAGGTGTGCTACAGTAGCCGATTTCGTTCCGCTCTCCGGGAGGCCGCGGAAGGCTGTGGCGGGGAAGCGAAGCAGCTCTGAGATGAGCTGTCAGATGTGTGCTGCTGCCCAGGGCGGGGTTTCAGGAGCGGAGGCCAGAGAGGGTGCCCATGGTGACGCAGCCCAGAGAGCCCTTGGCAGCAGGTCTGCACGTACAGGATAGACCTCCGTGTACCCCGCCCCCGCCCTAACGGCAGCGATCGACAGGGATTGAAAACGAGAAGCCCATGAAGTGGACACTGATGGATACCCTGGCATGCCCCACCCAATATTAAAAATGGTCACCTAGCCATGTCAGGAAGTTCTAGAAGACCGGCATGACCAAGAGATGGATGGAACAAGGGCCTCTGGCCTGGGCAGAATCAGGAAGAAATGGAGGCGGGCCTCGGAGGGGTCCCCTGTGGCAGCTGGAACCCAGAGGGGTGCGCTCTTTAGCTCTTCATCTGTGTGTGATTGTTGTTATTTGACGGGGGACATAAGCGAGGCTGGCGGGCGGCAACCTTAGGAGGAGTGTACCCCCTCTCGAGGACATTTGTGGGGTGTTGTGTGGCCACTGTGCCAGAGTTGGACTGCAGGAAGTAGGGTCTACAACAGCTGTTCTCAACCTGTGGGTCGCGACCCCTCTGGGGGTGGAACGACCCTTCCACAGGGGTCGCCTGATTTATGAGAGTACCACAATTACAGTGATGAAGTGGCAACAAAAAAGAATTTATGGTTGGGAGGTCACCACTACATGAGGAACTGTATTAGATCAAGGGTGGCGGAATTAGGAAGGTTGAGAGCCACTGATCTAGAACATTCTATTTGATAGTTGAAGCTCTCTCTCCTGGTTTAGGAGAGAATGTGCCCCGCTGGGCAGTGTGCTTGTATTCTGTCTCCTGACGTGGACTGCATCCTTCCCACTCCCTCCCTAGGCTCCCTCTCTCCTGCTTCCTGCCTTCCCAGTTCTTTGGGGGGGGTGGGGGTGGGGAGTTGCTGGCCTTGGGACACTTCTCTTTATTTTGGGCTCTTATTTCTGAATTTTTGAGTGATCTCTGACAGCTAGGACACCAGTAGAAATAGAAATTGCTCAGTGCCCTTCTCCCCTAGCCCCTCTGCAAGTGGCACCCAGGACACATGCCATCCCTGCCCTCGGCCTTGCTATGACTCTGGCTCCTTTGCATACGAGCCCCTGATGTTGTCTGGCCGTATGTCATCGCCAGGCCAGTAGGCAAACCTGAGCCCGTTCCCCTGGGTACTTAGGTCTCCATACAGAAGACTGCCACGTGGCACAGAAAGAGGGAGTGTCTGTGGGGTGGGAGAGTGGGGAGGGGCTGGCCATCCGGCCCGCGTGGTGGGGAGCACTGGGCTTGCACGGTTGGACTGGCTGCACTCTCAGACCTTCTGCACTCAGATGGCAGCTCTTAAGTCCTGCTACTAGTGTTGTGAGTGCCCAGCCCCTGGTGCATCGGGCCTCCGTTCTGGTTCAGAAATGGCACCTTGATTTCCTCCAAGTGTGTGAGCAATTCCGTATCAATGTGCGTGGCGGGGAGGAGGGATGCCAGTTCTCTGCATCCTCGTGTCACATTCCCAAAGGACTGCACATCCTCTGGATCGAGGATCTTTGAAAAGCAGAGACCTGTGTATGTATCATCACATTTCCCTCCTCCCTCACCCCTCCCCACCTCAGCCTCTCTCTCTCTCTCCACACACACACACACACACACACACACACACACACACACACAAATACAAACACAAATGTAAGTAGGTCAGCCAGCGTCATGTTTACTAGTGGGAAGGGTTTTTGGCTAAGAAGCGCATCTACCGAAGATGACGTTTAGCCTAATTGCCAGAGATGTTGACAAGCAGAGTTTTGGTAATTGCGGGCAGCGACGAACGGGGCAGTGCTTGGTTCTGTGTAGGCCCACGAGGAGTCGGAACCGACACACAGCAGCAGGATGGCCTGTGCTCCTACAAACAAGCTTGAGCTTCACCCCGGTCGACCGTTGACCGCAGATCTCTGAGGTTCCCGTTGCCGCATGCTGCGCCTGCTGTGTCTCGCCTCCCCTGTGTGTGGAGGATGTGCTTCCAGTGGGCACTGCTCTGGGTCCTAGTCCATTGTTCACGGACTCCTCCTACCCCCACCCCAGATGACTTCCAAGGAAAACAGACTGGAATTGTTTCTAAAGGTTCTGTGTTTCTATCCACATTTGACCCCATGCCATATCAATGGCAATGGATGTATTTCATCAGAGGAGATATTTATCTCGAGGTGGATGATCTTACCCAGAAAGGAACAATCAAGATAAACCCATCAAGCATTCCAGGAACTCGTTGCTTGTCCTGGCTTACCTACCAGGGAGATGGACATGTGCCCAACTGATGAGGAAAGCAAGGTCACTGGCATGGCAAGGTCATTGGAATGGCAGTTTATTTTCCATTGGCCATGTTTTGAAAGTTGGTCTGGAATAAGGATGTTTTTCTTCTTCTCTCCACCTCTGATCTATTTCTCATCTGAAAGAAGAGTTCATCATTTGCCACTGGTAACTAACGTGTCCATTTCATCCCAGGCCTCCCCCCCCCCACAAAAAAAAAAGTAAGTTGTGACTTCCAGAAACTGTGAGGATCTCCCAAGCTAGGCCCACTGTAGCGGTTGAGGTGATCTTAGGAAGTCATAGCCACATTATGGATCTCTGGGGCTTGGGGAGCCACCCTCAGGCGGTACATGCCCTTAGCATGCATTCAGGGTTGTACAATTTCAGGGATTCATGGACTCCCTGGAAACCATGTACAGACCTTGGAAGACATCAATTTCCTGGCCTTTTGATATGTAAATTTGCAGCAGTTAGAAGAGCCTCTACTGAAGGCCAGAATGCTCTGTAGGTACCCCTGCAATCATGTGCTTGGTCTTGAGGTTGCTCAGAACCTCAGTGTTAGAGAGTCAGTGGTCAAGGCAATGGGGTAACCCCAGCTAAGCCTCCAAAGATAGCTCCATTTTGTGAGGTCAGTGGTTCAAACCCACCAGCCCCTGCACAGGAGAACCGGGTAGCAGGTGCATCCATCCGTAAAGAGGTCCCGGGGGCGGTTCTGCTGGATCCGGTCAGTCCCTGGGTGTTGGATTCCACTTGATGACACACAGCATCTACAGCAGCAGCAGCAGCAGCAGCGACTCCCTGCTCCCCCACTGCCTGTCTTCCTGTACCACCAGAGAGGAAGTGGATGTGCATGCAGCGCCCAGGGCCGGAGTTTCTAGCCAGTGGAAGCCACTGCCGTGGGTGCAGCCCCACATGTGGTCGAGTCGGGGTGGTGCTGTAGAGGGTTTTCTGTGGCAGATTGATTAGACGCCGATTGCCAGGACTTTCTTCCAATGTACCTTTTTGATTAGCCCTTGAACTCGCTCACCATTTGCACCACCCAGAAACCCCAGTGTAATCAGGAGGAGGCAGAGGAGTCAGTGTGGTGGTGCCCCGAAACACCAGGTCCTGTTGTATTTGAGAACACACGGGCAAGAAAAGGTTATTTGTTGTCTCATGTGCCTGGCCTGGAAGGTTGCCTCCAGGCGGGGCTGGAGGAAGCTCTCAGAGGACTTTGATCTCCTTCCCCCACTCCTCAATGACATTCTGATGACTGCCCACCCAGGGTTCCTCTGGACGGCATCTCCCAGGTCAGACCTCAGGGCTTCTACTGACCTGGGCCTCACTGTCACCGACGGCTGATGTCTCCTGCTCTCTCTTGGCTTCTCCAGGGCAGGGAACTCAAGGGGGCCGCGTGGGGAGTCTTTGTTGTCTTCTATCCTGTCTGTAGTCTTAGAACTGAACGCAGCACAACAAAGATATAGAATTTCCAGGTCTCAGCTTTAAAGCTGACCAGGGGGTGCAAGTGGCTGCCACCAGAGAGCTGCCTGTCAGACAGCCTGGGTCGGTTGATGTTTCTTCTCTTTCCTCCTTTGCCCTTCCCCTCCTCTCCCTCCTCTCCCTCCTCTCCCTCCTTCCTTTCTGTTTGGCAGCCTGAAACGGAAGACTTGGATCAGTGACAATCTGCAGCACAAGCAGAAGGAGAATGACTAGGGCACTGAACCTCAGAGATCACCCCCACCCCCACTGTGACCATTATTCACAGGTGTCCCTTTCGTTCCATCTCTCACCTATCCATCTTCTCCACCCCACCCCTCACTCGCCACCCTACCGGCGGGGTGAATTTAAAGCTAATTCAAGACATCATTGTGCTGTTTATTTTTTTCCCTTTCAACACACATGTTAGTACATAGCACTAAAAGATAAGGACTTTAAAGGACTCTTTCAGACAAACAAACAAACCCACATGACTTAGAATGTTTTCTTTCTTTTTTCTCCTTCAAATTATGAAACCAAAAGAGAGCGTGACTTAAGGATTTGTGAGGTTCAGTGATGTCCAAAGAACAGGAAAATCCCCAGTGTGTCTTACCACCCGGCGAACCTGCGAGGACTATTCCGATAGAATTTCCTTCTAGTCTCTTCTCTTAGGAGCCCTGGTGGCCCAGTGGGCTATGCGACCCGAGAACCACAAGGTCGGTGGTCCCAGGGTAGATGAAACTTTCTGTTCCTGGAAAGATTCACGGTCTCAGACACTCACAGGGTCAGGTCTGCTCTGTCCCATCGGGTCACTGTCAGTGGCAATGGACCTGGTGGCCTGAGAGTTTGGCTTCTCTGCTCTAAGACGTCCTGGTGGCTCAGTGTTACGCCTTGGGCTGCTTGCCACCAGCCACTCCTGAGGGAAAGGCAGGCTTTCTACTTTCGCAAAGAGCTATTCGGTCCATACGGTTGCTGCAGGTCATACTTAACAGTGAGTTTGGCTTCAGTCTGAGTAATGCTGTGGACGCATTAGACTGCTCCCACAAGGTCAGCTGTTCAAACCCACTGCCTTTCCTTGGGAGAACTTGGAGGCTGCTGCTCCCATGAAGATTTACAACCTTAGAAACCTTATATAGAATGTGCCTTCCAAACACAGACTTAGACATGCAAGCATCTGCGTCTTTACATGTACATACTTCTACGATTTGCTCTACAAAGACAGACATACGTGATACATACGTGCAACCTTTACTTCCCCTCACATGTCTTCAGGAGTTCTACAGGTAATTTGCATATTTATCTGTTGCCCTCTCCATTCTGCAGCGACATCCTGGCTTCCCTCACAGTTGAGACTTGGCCCACTCTCAGTGTGGCTGTGGGGAAGAACACTCCTAGGTCCACATGGGTGCCGTGGAAAGCTCCATGGTGGATGACTGCTTGTGCTGAGTCCGAGCTGAACTTCCTCTCCCCGGTCACAGTGACCCCGCCCAGCCGTGCACTCCATCCCCTGAGGACTTTCCGAGGCTGACTCTTTACGGCAACCCAAAGCCTTGCTTTTTCATGCTGTGGAGCCGCGGAGAGGGTTGCCTTTGAGGTGAGGTTAGCAGTCAAGGTGTAACCCACCACCCCAGCAGGACTCCTAGGTCCCTGTGCCTGAGGCATTTCACGGTCTGTGAGGCACGCAGAGAGTCTGGACCGATGGACGTGTCCATCAGACCTGCTGCCGTCCAGACACTCCGGGCTCAAAGCCAGCCTGCAGGACAGAGAGGAATGACCCCAAGGGGTTTTGAAAGCTGCCATCAGCCGTGAAAGCAGACTGCCCCTTCTTTCTCCCACAGACCCACTGCTGGGTTTGAACCGCTGACCATTCGTTCCTGTCACAGTGCAGCCCTTTACCGCTGTGCCACCAGCGCCCTTGGCACCACCCATCGCCTTCTCTCAGGAGTATCTTTGTCACCTTGGTGGAGCTGGGCCACCCAGAACGGAAAGATAAATGGCTGGATGGAATGTGTGTTCTCCTTGGTTTCATTTGCATCCATTGCCTGCCGACTGCCGTGGGTGACATTTTCCTGAAGTCACACGTTTGTCTTCCCTCGGCGTTACCTGTCTTAACCTCGCTGGAACGTCTCAATGTGTGCAATGGGGAAACCTCCCCGCATGATGGATTTCAATATCAAGAACAGCAAAGTAAATGTTAATTTCTCGAAAAAAAAATGTTTTGAAGCCTGGCAGGGAGTGCTATGATTATTCATTCTTAGTCACCCGGCATTGCTCAACCATTGTGTCTGGATCCGTGTCTTTGCCAGAACCTCTTTAAAAATGTAAATTGTGTGGCAGGACCTCATATTTTTGGGGGCGGGCGTGGGGGTTTGATAATTGTCGTTTGCCAGGAGGCCAGGGGAGAGTTGCGTCCCCAGGGGTCTGAGGAAGGGAGGGGAGCGAGCGGAGGTCTGTGAAGCTGTCCCAGATCCCTTTCTCTGGGAAAGCAGAGGCTGGGGGAGAAGGTCCCAGTGGTTGGCAGAGAACAGCCCCTCTGAGCCCGTGGGGGCGTGCGTGCTGTGGTGTGAGCCTTAAACAAACATAGGTGAGATCTGGGTTTGGTATTAAAGAGGCACCGGTTACTGCATGCAGTCGCTGGCCCAGCATCCACCACTGCTTCTCAGTGGGTCACACTGTAGGGGCTAAGTGCTGCTGTGAAGCTGGAAGTCCTGACACTGGTGCAGCAGTGATCGGCTGTGTCATCCATGGTGGACAGGCTTCAACTGAGCTCCCAGTCTAAGACAGACTAGGAAGAAAGGTGTGGTGATCAGCACCCATAAATGAGCCCATCAAACCCCTGTGGGTCACAACTGGACGTGGTCCAGATTGCTTGCCTTGGACAGGGCATCATGATGAATCAATTCTTCATTGGAAGAGGGCACTGTGCTCGGGAAGCAGGGAACAGGGAGGGTGTGGGAGGCCCTTATTGATCAGTGATAGGCTCGGCACATGCAGGTGAGGTGGGGGGTGATTGAGGGGTGGGCACTGTTTCCTTCTGTTCTACATTGGGTGGCACTAAGTTGGAGTTGGCTCAGTGACATCTGTCCACTCACTCATCCACCCCCCTACTCTCCCACTCACACACCCATCCACCTGCTCTCCTCTCTGTCCACTCATCTGCCTGTCTGTCTGTCCATCCATCCGTCCATGCAGGCATGTTACTGACCATCAGAGCAAGCTTCACCTGGTAAGATCCCAGAAGCCCTGTTGTACCAGACCATCACTCCCCACGTCACCAGTTGTGGGGAGGTTGGAAGGAGTTGCCCTGAGAGGCAGGGTGAACTTGGGGGTCCTGATGGCCACGGAGAGTTGCAAGGGGAACCAGAGCATCTCAGTATCTGAATCTTGAGTGTGCTTGTACCAGTGTGCCCAAGCTGAACTGTAGACTCGGTCTTGGGTGAACTGTCATGTCTTATGCCAAAGCTGGTGCACCTCGCTATTCCAGGTGCTGCCTCGGACTGACTGGCTGTTTCCCCACCTCCCTGGCCGACTAGCCTTGAGGAGAAGGAGGGGAGGCCCTTGTCCTAAAAATGGGAATACAACATCCTTCCTTCTAGTCTCACCCATTTTGAGAGCAGGGCTTTCCCTGACCCCTTTAAGAAGCTACTTTTTGGCCATATTCCATGAACGGGATGATGCCTCCTGGAAAGTGGCCGGTCCAGAGGCTGCAGCCAGCTTCTGCCTCCCCACCCGCTTCTTCCTCATCTCCCAGAAGGAGCCGTGGCCACACCACTCTTCTTGGGAACTCAACAGAGGAGCCCGCTTCGGGCACGTTCCTGGGTGGGATGTGACCAGTGGAAGAAACGTAGAACAACCTCATCACTAGCCGGTGATGTTGCACATCTCAACCTCGCGCTGTGTCAAGCGTCAGGTTCAGACGTGGCATGGCAGCATGGGAGTGCAGCCAGCATGGTTCTCGTATCTTCTCTGCATTCGCATCTCTCCGTGAGGCTGCCCCTGTCACCCCAGGTTACGGACATGGAAGCTCAGGTCTAGAGTAGCGAAGGCATGTGTGCAGAAGTGCACAGGGGGTAAGTGGCCGTGCGCCAAACTTGCACCCAGGCTGTTGGCTCCGGCCGACCTGGTGGTTCTTAGTTGTTAGGACATTTGTCTTTTTTTCTTAGGGTTTTCAAGGCTGTAAATTTTTTAACATAGTTTTATTGGGGATTCATGCAACACTTATTGCAACCTACCCATCGTGTCAAGCACATTTGTACATTATTGCACCTTCATTTTCAAGACATTTTCTTTCTACTTGAGCCCTTGGTATCAGTTTTTCATTCCCCACCTCCATCCCCCACCCTCCCTCCTGAACCCTTGATAATTTATGTTATTATTTTTTTAATGTCTTACATTGATCAATGTCTCCCTTCACCCACTTTTCTGTTGTCTGTCCCCCTGGGAGGGGGTGATCGGTAGATCATTGTGATCATTCTCCCCTTTCTTCCTCCCACCTTCTACTTTCCTTCCTGGTATGGTCACTCTCATTATTGGCCCTGAGGGCGTTATCTGTCCTGGGTTCTCTGTGTTGCAAGCTCCTATCTGTACTGGTGTACCGGCTCTGCTCGAGCCGGATTTGTAAGGTCGAATTGGGATCATGGTGGGGTGGTGAGGAGGAAGCATTAAAGGACTAGAGGAAAGTTGTATGTTTCATCGGTGTTATACTGTACCCTGCCTGGCTTGTCTCCTCCTTGAGATCCTTCTGTATGTCCAAGTGCCTACAGATGGGCTTTGGGTCTTCACTCTGCACGCCCCCTCCTTCACATGGATATGATTTTTTTTGTTCTGGGTCTTTGATGCCTGATACCTGATCCCATTGATACCTCATGATCACACAGGCTGGTGTGCTTCATCCACGTGTGCTTTGTTGCTTCTCACCGCTTGTTTATCTTCAAACTTTTAAGACCCCAGATGTTCCTGTCTTTCTTAGTGAGTCTTGAGGGGCTGTGGCAAATAACCTGAAAATGACAAATATGTTCAGCTCGGGGGGCCAGAAGCCCAGAACCAGTATGTCAGCAGCACTTCCTGTCCTCTGCCCTGCCCAGCTTCCAGTGACTGCCAGCATCCTGGCGCCTGTGGCAGCGTCCTTCCCCTCATTTCTGAGGACATACTGCTGCCTCCTCTGGGCTTGGTCTCACACTCTGTCTCACTCTTAGACAGACGCTGCCCCTCAGATGTAGGGTCCATGTGGGTAACCCAGGGCCTCCTTCTGCTGTATTGTGGGTGCTGTGAGCCGCAGCTGAATGGATGGTACCTGATACCCACAGCATGGATAACCAGGGACACCCTTTCGTCCAGGAGTGTCATGTAGTTACATCTGAAATGACGCTTTTCCCAAAGAAGGCACCATTCCCCGGCTCTGAGGATGAGAACAGTGGCATTTGGGGGGTGGGATAGGGGGGTGACTGTGTACTGTCTCGTGCTTCACAGCTACCCCCAGTTGTGATCACTCCCGTGACTCCAGCCCCTACCGGGACCTCGGTGGGCCTGCTTGCCCTCTGTGGAGGCCTGCTAGCCCAGGTCATGCGGTCTGATCACTGCGCTCCGTTTGTGTGCGAGAGGAGTTCCCACAGCACCCTGCACCCCCGTATCCAGAACCTTCAGAAGCAGTGAGTAGGCAAGTGTCCTCTGCCTAGCTCATCAGGTTCTAGGGGAGGTTGTCCCTTGGTCTGGGGACAAATGTTGTGGCTATGTGGGAACCAAGCAGGGCTTTGAGCATGAGGGCGGGGCCCACCCGGGCCCCACCCACTCCACCGGCTTCTCCAGCTGCTGAAGAACTCGGAGCAGACGGAGTCAGGGCGAGAGCAGCTTGCACAGGCGCAGAGGCTCAGGCAGCTGGGGCTTGATACTTTTTCGAGAAGGATGACTCATGCAGCTCCCACATGGCTGTACCAGGAGTTGTCTGAGCAACCAGTGTGCTGCCACCGAGGACCTCGCTTTTGGTGAGCGATAACGCTTCCCTATCACATTTGGACCTGAGGGGCGGCTTATCCATTGGGTTGGTAAGCACAAGGTCAGCAGTTCAAACCCACCAATTGCTCAGCTGGAGAAAGAGGAGGCTGTCTGCCCCCGTGAAGAGTTCTGCTCTCGGGAACCCGAAGGGACAGTTCTTCTCTGTCCTAGTGGGCTGTGATGACCGAGAGCAGTGACCATGGCAGAACATGGGTCGTGGGCATTCACTGGTAGAATTCTCATTTTCCATATGAGAGATGCAGGTTTGATTCCCAGCCGATGGACCTTAGGCATAGCTACCACCTGTCTGTCGGTGGAGTCTTTTATCTTGTGAACAGTTTTCAGCAGACAAAGATACACTAGGAAGAAAGGGCTGGCAATGTACTTCTGGAAAACCCACCAGTGAAAACAGTGGCCTGACCCACAGCTGATCCTGGTCCCAGTGCAGGTACTTTTGAAAGGATGACCTGGTGGTTAGTAGCCCAACTCTCAACCACTTTGCCAAGGCAGCCAAATGCATGAACACATGTGTTTACAGGGTGGCTGCACCAGTGGACAGCGATGGTGAGAACGATTCGGTACCACACAGCGTTTCGCTTTCTTGGACCCAAGGCTGCTCTGGGCCAGACCGACGTCATGGCACCTGACAAAAGCAGCCAGGAATTAGGACCTGGCTTTCTTTAGAGGCCATTGTCCAGCCAACCCAAGGGCACACACTTTAGTTAATAGGGCGAGCCTTGGGTGGGGGATGGGTGGCCAGGGAGGCTGGCCGGCCAACTGTCTGAACTTCAGTTTCTTCATTTGCAAGTGAGAGGGTTGGACTACGTTGTGCCTGGCTGTGACACCTGGTTTTCTCTGGGTGGGATCAGGCTGTGTGACTCAAAGCGGCGGGCTGTGCTAGAAGATACCGGAATCTTTCTCAGGAGGATCTGGGTTCAAATCTTGGTACGGCTGGTTTTCTGAACTTCAATATCTTCTTCTGCCAAAATCCTGCATCTATATTTTCATTTCCTTTTTTCTATTCATAGTATCCCTGGTTGTTCAGAGGGTAAAGCACCCAGCTGCTAGCAGAAGGATAGGCAGTTTGAAACCACCAGCTGCTCTGAGGAAGAGAGATGCGGTGCTCTGGTTTCATGGAGATTCCAGCCTTGGAAGCCTGTGGGGCAGAATGACTGTCTTACGGGGTTGCTGAAGATCACCCCACACTGGATGCAGCAGTGCACTGACAGGGAGTTGCCAGAGGTTCAGGCAGAATTCATGTGAGAGCATGGAGCAGGGACGTCATTACATGATGTCATTAGCATGAGACAGATCATAGCTGAAAGGAGACGACACCAGAAAGCTGTTTACCTGAGTTTCCTTGAGCAGGTAAAGGTCTTCTACTATTGGCTCATGACAGCCTTATGGGTCGCCTTGAGAAGACTGGACATTCCAGAAGACTTCATTGTGCTGGGACAGGTCCAGGCAGTGGGTCCATGAGGAAGTCATTATATGTGGATTAAGAAACAGCTGTATGAACAGAACAAGCAGATCAAGTAAGGTTTAACCTCAGCAAACAGGTGCAACAGGGTGGTGTCCTCACCGTACTTCCTCAATCTGTGTGCTGCGCAAATCGTCAGAAAAGATGGATTATGTAAAGGAGAACCGTGTTGTCAGGACTAGAGGAACATTTGTCAAACTGTTATGAAGATGACACAGCCTGGCTTAATGAAGGTGAGGAGGACTTAAAACACTTTGCTGATGAAGATCAAGAATCACAACCCTCCATATGGATTACAAACTCGATGTAAAGAAAGCAGTCGTCCTCATACTGGAAACCAATAGGCTACATCACTACAAACAGAGGAGAGATTGAAAACGTTGGGGATTTCATCTTACTTGGATCTCCAGTCAATGTTCAGGAAAGCAGCCATTAAGGGACCCAAGGGCACATCACACTGGGTCCATCTGATGCCCGAGACCTCTCCAAAGTGTTGAAAAGGAAGTGGGGGTTCCTTTGAGGGCGGAGGTGGGCCTGCTCCAGGCCACAGTGTTACCAGTGGCTTCATCTGCAGGGGAGAGTCGGACATCAAGTAAAGGAAGAAGGAAGGAAAAGCAATGCGTTTGAAGACTATTGATAGGACCCCAGGCCACCCGAAGAACTAACAGATGTGTCTTGGAAGAGGCACAACCAGTCTGCTTCTTGGGAGCGGCAGAAGGATGATGAGACTTGGTCTCGCGCACTTAGGATGGGTCAGAAGACGCCAGTTCCTGGAGAAGGACATTATGTTTGATAAAGTCGAGGGGCGGTGAAAAAGGGAAGACCCTGGAGCGTCAGAGCGGTGGCAACAATGGGTCCAGTTGGAAGAAGAGTTGTGAGGATGACGCAGGACCGGGTTGCTGTGACGTGCAACCCACTTGATGGCACCGAGCAGCACAGCTGTCCTGGCTGCTGGTAGTTGGAGCTCACTTGACAGCAGTGGATTCAGCATCATGTTGTCTTTTGGGAGGGGGAAGCCATTCGCCTATTACCTGCACGCTGCTGTCCTTTGTATCTTTAACCCCCCCAAAAAAAACTCACTGCCACAAAGTTGTTTCTGACTCTCAGTAACCCTGCAAGACAGAGCAGAACGTGCCCGTGTGGATTTCCAAGACAACACATCTCAATGGGAGTAGAAAGCCTCGTCTTTCTCCTGAGAGGTGACTGGTGGTTTCAAACTTCTAAACTTGTAATGAGTAACCCAACTCCTAACGTACGACGCCACAAGGGCACCTTATATTGTCAAGAGAAGTCTGTTTGGAATGAAGTCCACTACCACAGCCACACACAAAAGCTCTTTATACTTGCCATCAGTAGAAAGCAACAGCAAACAAATAAAAAATGAACCCAGCTAAACTCCACTTGCAACTAGTAGCAAGAACATAAGACAAGAATATACCAGTGTTTTGAAAAGAAAAACCAGAACCGAGCCAACTCCGTGCTGTGGCGTCGAATCCGACACATAGTGACCCTCCAGGACCGAGTAGCACTGCCCTCGAGGGTGGCCAAGGCTGAATCTCGAAGGAGGTAGACTGCCTCATCTTTCTCCCTTGGAGCATTTGGTGGGTTTGAACCGCCAAACTTCCCATTAGCAGCAAGTGCTTAACCATTGTGCCACCAGGGATTTTTATAAACCATATGACAAGGTGAGTTTTTTTCTGTCTAAAATGTTAATGTTATTGTTATTTTTTTCCTGTAGTGCAGGCTAGGTAAATCTAGAGAGACAGCAATTGCAGTCATAGTTTCTTGGGTTTATGGCAGGGGAAGTTGCGGGAAATGTGAGCCAATAATAATGGACACAAGAAAGAAGAACGTTTTCTAGAATTTGTTGTGGTGATGACAGCACCACTCTTTCCAATGTGATTCAAACATTGAACTGTATAATATGGGAATTATATGTGCATAGGAGTATTAAAAAATAAAAATTAAAAAACCCAAGTGGGTTCTAATATTCAATGTAACATCTTAAATGGGCAACAAATTTTTAAAAATTTCCTTAAATTGAGAATGGAATACCCATCCTACATGATAAGCAAAAAAAGCACATGTAAATTTCTTTTAAAATATTTTTGTAAAGCTATTAAACTTTCGAGAACACATTGAAGAATTGACATTTAAGAATAGATATGTGCATATATTCTTTGAAGTGTTTTCAAAAGTTTATATATATAATAGATATGGACAGTGTCCTTAAAAGTTTTTATATATATATTTACAATGTATATATGTATATGCATAAATTACACACACACACACACACACCCATATATAGACTTGCCATAATCTACTCCCCCCTACCTCCCAGCTCTGTTTCCCAAGTTGCTCTGCTTGGGTGAGACAGGTAGCATGTTCCTTCCTACACACACACACACACACACACACACACACACACATACACACCAAGGTGCTGTTTCTTGGCAAGGTCTCACATGCAAATGTCTCTTTAAGACAGAGATTAGCAGGTGATTAAATGGTATGGGGGGCCCAGTAGCAGAACTTTGGAGTTGACTTGACTTGGCGAGAGTTTGGTGTCCCCCTTTGTTCATTAATGTGAGACACGCCAGGATCTCTGGAACCTCGTGGCCTCTGTAATCTTGGCCATTCCTCTAGTGCCCCATCTCCTTCCTCGCTGCCCTGTGACCAGGTTCTTACTAATGTTCTCCTGGATTCTGGCTCCCACCTACCCGCCCATATGGTCCTCAGCTAACACAGCTCTCAGCCCCAGTGGGGAGCTTCGAGCACACTTCTCTTCACTCTTTTGTGTTCCTCCATGGTTTGCAGAGCAAAGTCTCACTCATGTGTCCAAGATTCGCCATAGACTACTTCCCACCGCTTCCCAGCTCTGTTTCTCATAGTGCACCTCTTGGGTGAGCTAGATACCTTGTTCCTTCCTTCGTGTGCCCCATCGTCTCAGACTGTGATGCAAAATGCCCCTTCCTTCTGTCTTCGGCACCATCCATGCAAAGCTTGACCTTGCTGGTGAAGGTCAGGGTCCTTAGGAAGATCCACTGAGCAAAGGTAGATAGAAACTCTGGCACCTTTTTTTGAGGGGGGGCATCACTGCCCTCTGGTGGTCGTGGGAGCTACCCAGTGCTGCTCCTGAGAGCCGCTGCTGGATTTGAACTGCCAAGCCCGCAGGCCGCAGTCCCGCCCTCAGCCACTTACGCCACCAGGGCTCAGGAAACCCTGGCGACTTTAAGAAGAGCTGCAACTGCAGAGCGTGTCTCCATCATGCATTCTGCGATGGGCTTTATGCCTTTCAGGCTTTAAGTGTCCCGAGTTCTAGAATGTTGTGCCCATTGCTGAGGCTTGAAGCATTTCCTGTCTCGATTCTTATGACCTCAGCTTCATGTCAAGGGGCAAACAGAATGACCTCTCCTGATGGCCAGATTGGATTCCTCTTTGTCGTCTTTGCTGTAGCCATCCCCAGCCTCCCCACTCCCACCTGCTGTTGACTTGATTCTATGACTCATGGTGGCAAATGGGTTACCTGTTGAGCCGCTACCTGGAAGATCAGCAGTTTGAACCCACCAGTTCCTCTGGGGGACAAGATGTGGCAATCTCCTGTGAAGATCCACAGCCTTCTAGAGAGCTGTTCCCTTCTGTCCTGCAGGCTCACTGTGAGTCAGTGACTCCATGGCAGTTGGCTTGGGTGTTTTTTGACTGAGTTCACTCACTCACACTCTTGGGGACTGGGGTGGGTCAGAGTTGATCAGTGTTCTATAGAGCTTTCTTTGTCAGTGAAAATAAAGTTTTGTGTGATTTCTCCTCCCTTCCCCTCCCACCCTTGGTAAGTGTCAGAGAAGGTGCCTTTCTAGGTGAAAACCTATTGGCTTTTTAATAATGGTCCCATAAAATAGGGGACTGATTTCTCAACGGACTGATTTCACCCTGCACATCCATCCCGCTGTGTTCCGAGGGGGTTCTCAGGTTTGCTGTGTCTCTTAATGTGCCGTCATATTCCATTGTGGGTCTGCACCACAGTCTGCTTTCCTGTCCTCCCACTGATGGGCATTAGGCTGTTCCCGTCTTCTTGCTGTCCTGACGAGTGCTGCGAGGAACACTGGACGCTTGGTTTATTTTGATGCTGTTGTTGAGAACACACACACACACACACAAGCAAAGCACACACTAATTCACCATGTTCCACATGTGCAGCTCAGTGACACTGATTGTACATATTTGAGCTCTGCAAATATTCCCACCCTCCTTTTCTGAGCGTTTCTTCCCTCATTGGCTCTAAGGTTATTCTTTCCTCATTGGCTCTAAAGTTCTTATTTTATTTTTTGAGTTGCTCTCTCTAGTCTAACTTGAAACTATTGTTAAGGGTTTATCCAGCCTCTGTGTCTCCAGAAAATGACATGAGATTATGAAATTCTATTCTACATTTCTGCCTTAGCCTGTGTTCTCTAAAGAGTGATATTTATGAGTGTGTGTCTGTGTATTTATAAATTTATATAGAAAAAATGGCTCACCAGTCAGGGTGAAGTATAGCACTGATGAAACATACAACTTTCCTCTCATTTTTTAATGCCCCCCCCCCACTATCATGATTCCCAATTCCACCTTACAAATCCGGCTAGACCAGAGGATGTACACTGGTACAGAGAGGAGCTAGAAACACAAGGAATCCAGGACAGATAAACCCCTTAGGGCCAATAATGAGAGTAGCTATACCAGGAGGGGGAGGGGAAGGTTGGGGAGAAAGGAGGAACCAATCACAATGCTATAGCCCTCTCCCTGGGGGACAGACAACAGAAAAGTGGGTGAAAGGAGACATCTGTCAGTGGAAAAAATAATCATTTATAAATTATCAAGGCTTCACGAGGGAGGGAGGGTGGGGAAGGGGAGGGAAAATGAGGAAACATAAATATTTCAGAGAGAGTTTTATATAAGAGGTAAGTGTGCATTAAGAAAGCATCCCAACCCAGTCCAGTCCAAGTCCATATGTCCAATATTAGCCCAGATGTCTGAGAACGATTTACAAAAGTCCTCCTCAAACTTGCAAAGCACATACAAACACGCCGAATGCAGGAGGAAAGCTGAACCAGTGAGCATGTAAGCATATCAGCGCTGGCTGGCAGAGGTCTCCACGAGGCTTCTCCAGCACCCAGGGCTGCATCAGGGCACATCCATGTGGCTTCTCCTCAGGAGCGGCTCACAGGAAGTGAGCCTTGCCAGCTGAGGCAAAGAGCTGCTCAGGCAGCAGCACATTCGTCCGACCACCAGAGAACAAGAGTCCAGAGAACAAAGAACCAGAGAACACTCGTCCGACCATCAGAGAAGAAGAGACCAGAGAACAAAAACATGTGAAGCTCACCGAGCCATTGATCTCTCCGCCCTTCCATTATTCCCGCATGTGTTTATCGGCCAGGTTGGCACAACAAACCTTAAGGATCACACAGGTGTTGGTGCAAGAACCAGAGGTCAATGAGGCAGATGTAGGATCTAGACACAAAAGCAAGCAAGCTTCTTCGTCATGTTCACCTGTATTGGAAGCCGGCCACGCCCCTGAGAACATGACCTTCCGATTGGTTGCATGTGGGCTGTGATCCGAGGAAGGGGGCTGCTTCCTCCCCTAATCGTCTTACAATGGGTGGATTGCTCCTCGCAGACCCATTACGGAGGTGGTTACATGGTGTTAGTTCACATCTGGGGCACTGACTAGGCCTTAACTGCCAAGCCATGCAGAGTCCTGGTCCAGCAGCTTGACACAAAGCCCAGTGCTCACAGCCCTCCTTTTCACCCTGGGTTGTCATGGTTGGGTTTTCAGGAGTAGACTGCCAGGTCTTTCTTTCCTCTGAGAGTTCTCAGGGTGGTCTTGAAACCCCAACCTTCCTGCTAGCAGCAGACACGGTGTTAAGCGTTTGCACCTCCCAGGGTTTGAAAGAACAAACCCGCACCTCTGGTGGCAGTGAGCACCCCATCACTGTCAATCAGTTGTGGGGGAGCCACAGCTGCACCGCTGCTGTCAAACATTGTTTATTTCATTATTTCTCTTCTCCTGTTCGTTGCACTTTGGCATGTGCTTCCTCTAATAGAAAGCGACAGTTTAGTCGTGTGGGTTTTTAAAATTTATATTCTGCTACATAGTTGACCACATGTAATGAGCAGGCAGCTTTGCCTTGTGTGTACTAAGATCCCTGAATGTTCTCTCTTCCTCCATCAGAAGATTTGGGTGGCCTTGGGAAATGGCTGGTCCCTGGTGGTGCAGAGATATTGGAAATTGCGTGAGGTAGTGGGGGCTACTGGGGAAAAGCAAGGCAGAGGTCATTGTGTGTGTGTGTGTGTGTGTGTGCGCGGGCGCGCGCGTGCGCACACATGCGCATGCGGTGGTCAGGAAGGTTACAAAAGCTTCATCTACAGGTTGGGCTACCCCTTTCATTGTCCAGGGTCCCCCCTTCTACCACTGGGCAGGGCTTTTCTGCATGATTATTCTCCCTTCTTTATTTGAAACCCTTTGAGCCTCCGAGTTTTCAGTGGGGAGAATGGTTTCATAGAGCTTTGTGGAGCCTCAGGTGGTGCTGAGCTGCTTCCCCAGAGAGTCAAGGTTTGACTTCACTCAGCCTCAGCTCAGAAGCGGGACCTGGAGATCTACCTCTGAAGACAACAACTGAAAACCCTGTGGAGTATCTATATGTGATGAACTCGAAAGGTTCGATGAGAAACTTGGGTCGAGGGGTGGTGGCAGCATAGTTTAGATCAGTGAGTGAGGGACACACAGGCTGGGGTTGGGGATGGCAGCATAATTTCTGAAATATCAGTGTCACTGAGTCATATGTGGAGACGCCGATGAATTGATGTATGTTCTGTTGTGTATATCCTCAAAAAAAATAAAACCAATGATTAGGAAAAGAACAAGGGAGCCCTAAAGGTACACATCCATAGCCAACAATGCTTGTGATCCCCACAAAGCACTGGGATCAGGGGGGTTGTTTGGATTTAAGCCGTGAGACCAAACACTCATTGATGGTGTCCAAGCCACGGTGTGGTGTATCAGAATCGTCAGCGATCGTGAGTCAATGCCTTAAACACAAATCACCACACAGCTGTGGATGCTGAGACCCAGAGAGGGTCAGGGACTCGTTAGAGCTCCGCTACCTCCTGAGATGTAGGCCTGGGCCTTTTCATGTGCCTCCCGATCCTTATGATGTTGATGGCTGGTCCTGAGGAGATGGCCAGCCAGGAGGGGACTAGAGAGAAGACCAGGCAAGATGGTGCTGATGGGTAGACTAGCATGGGTATCCATTGCCCGTGAGGCGAATGACAGTAAGCACTCCCACTGGCAGCCTTTCCGTCCCACCACATGGCCTGCAGGTTAGATTGAGATTCTGGACCCCATCACTCCGCTCCTCCCCAGAATCCAATTTTCTTCCCCATTTGCATTGTGTTCTGGTGGTACTGTCAGGTAAGCATGGGGTTCCTAACTGTGAGGTCGCTGGTTCAAACCTACCATCCACTCCACAGAGGGAGTGTGGACTGCTGCTCCCAGGAAGATTTCCAGCCTCTGCAACCCTATGCAGTCACTGTGAGTCAGAGTCATGGCTGCGGGTTTGGATTTTGGGGGCTTTTGCTTCCCACTTACATCTCCCAGGGAGGGTGCTCTCTCTTGAGAAAAGAATCCAGACCCAGAGGAGTTGGGGATTGCTTGACTGGGGGCCCGACTGTTAGAGGTTCAAGTCCAATGTGAGGCCCTACAGAAGATGCAACTCCTGACAATGCTGCCGGCACTGCTGTCCCCTGACGCACACGGGCCACTGCGAGGCGGTATTGCTGGGAGGCTACTGCAGGCTTCTCAAAGCCTCCAGGGCTCACAGAGCATGGGAGCTCAACTCAAGGCCTCCGGGAGGCCGGCACTGTAGATAACTTCTATACTGCGTGTGTTTTATCCCAGATGTCCCCTGGCTTTGTGTTTCATGCCGTTCTTGTCACCCACCCTGTGGGCTTGGTGCTGTGGAACGTACAGTACTGTTCTTTTGCCTGCACTCTGCCTGGTGTGCTGCTCAGTCTCTCTCCCCGCCCCCCCCCCCCCCGCCCCACCCGCTGCTCCTCTCTGCACCCTCCACAACTCAGCTCTGGGTCCCTGGGCCCCCTAGCAGCAGCCAGTGCCT
Source organism: Nesogale talazaci (assembly GCA_004026705.1). NCBI lineage: Eukaryota > Metazoa > Chordata > Mammalia > Afrosoricida > Tenrecidae > Nesogale > Nesogale talazaci. The sequence continues at coordinate 138,238 of PVJH01002119.1, forward strand.
TGTCTGTGCTTTGGTGGTCTTGCATTCGGATCCTGCACTTCTTGGTCTATCTCACCAAGAAGCCTTGACCAGACACCGCCCTCTCTGCTTCTGTCCTATCAGTTGCCCGATCATTCCAGACACATTTTTTTTGAGATTCTTGTGTCCCAAGCGCCTTGTCCAAGTTGCTGGGGGCTCCGAGGCCCACAGTTCCCGTCTTCCCATTCAGGGGCACACAGGGTAAAGGCGGTGGTGGTGGTTCCTTCCTGTTCAGTTGCTCCAGCCTCCTGGAGACCCCATGTCTTGTCTGCCTTCGCACTCTATGTGAGACCCTCCTATGTTCGCATCCAGCCCGATGTGGGGCATTATTCTGTGGCGAGAGCTAGATGTGCGTCAGCTCCTTTTGGAAACTTGCCAAGCCCTTCTCTCTAGTCTGTGTGAATCCGGAGGTGGACTGGGATCTGCCCAGGATGGGCCACTCTGCTGGTATTTGAGATGGTGTTGGCCTGGCTTCCAGGCCCTCTGCCGCATACCTGTTAGTTTGTGGCACTGTGGCATAGTTCCACTCTGTCCTTCCGGACCCCCAGCAGTCGGCACTGATCTGATGGCTTCGGGCCAGGGGGTGGTGAGTGCCGAGGGACAAATGAGAGCTGCATAGAGCATGGAGAGGGACAGGAGCTGGCCTTTGGGAGAGGGGTGCTGGGAAGCCCAGACCCCTTAGGATAGGCTGGGTTATACTGCAGCAGCAACGTTTTATTGTGACACTGGAAGCTGGGTCCCTGCTTAGCAAGGATGTGTTCTGCAGATCCGTGGTGGGGTTAGCAGGCCGATGCCCAGTGCTTCCAAGCTCCTCTGCCTAAGAGGGAGGGTGGCACTCACCTCGTGGGTCTGTAGGATTCTACTCGGTGGGCAGTGGGTTGCACAGTGGCCTGCTGACCACAAAGCCAGCCTCGTGAGACCTTCAGCCGCTCTGAGAGAGAACTGGGCTTTCCACCCATCTAAAGAGTTACAGTGCAGGACCCCCAAGGGGGCAAGCTATCCTGCCCTCTGAGGGTGCTGGGAGCTGGCATTGACTTGATGGCAGGAAGGATCTCAGATTGGACATGGATTTCTCCTTTTCTGGCTTCCCTGTTCAATCGCCGAGAGGGCAGGGGCTGTGCCTTTTCTTGATAATCCCGTGAAAACCCCAACCCCCTGCTGTCGAGTCGATGCCAGCTCAAAACAGATGCCGCTCACTCCCATTGAGCAGCTACGGACTCAGAGCACCCCTTTTGGGCAGGGCAGATCCGCCCCTGTGAGTTTCTGAGACACTAACTCTTCACAGGAGTAGAAATCCCTCTTTCTCTCTCGGGGTGGCGGGTGGTTTCCAACTGCTGACCTTGTTGTTAGCAGCCCCACGTGTAGCCACTAGGCCACCAGGGCTTCTCTCGGGCTCCTTATGGAGAGGTGAGAGAGCCGGGGCCTCGCGAGCTGAGATTCGGGCAGCGTAATCCCGAGCAGGACGCGGGGTGGTGTGGGAAGAACATGCCGGGGTGGATGAGTTAGGTCGGATTCTAAGAGTGGAAGCTGGGGGTGGGAGTGGGGGCGCCGGAGACCGGCACATGGACCCGTGGCGTTTAACCATACTCAGGACCAGATTAAATGCTCATTTTGGCAAAAATAAGCAATTACCCGGGCTTATCCAGCCGGAGAGAACAGCATGTGTAGAGACACGTAGGCGGCCCAGGACACGGTGTGTAAGGGGAGCCATATGCAGATCCTTGTGGTTGGGGCCTGTGCATTGTAACCCCAGAGCTTCTTGCCGGGGCTCTACATTGGGAGAAAGTGGTTATGGCCCCAGCCAATGTCGTGCTTCTTCGAGAACAGGTGGCAGCCGGGGACAGGCTGGGCCAACTCCCCACCCTCTCTCACGCAGACGCCCCTTAGGGACTCTCCAGGTAGCCACTGTGGCAGGCAGGTGTTGGGACCCTTCTTGGGGCGAGCCTGGCATCCCTGTGGCATGGTGCGAAATCAGCACAAGGTTCTGGGCCCACCCGCTCAGCACGCATGCTGGCTGGTCTGAATGTGTGGCGAGGAGGGTCACAGGTCAGGGGGAGGCCAGCGTCTTGGTGGGTGCCTCACAAGTTGGGATCTTGGACGAGCCTGCCTGTGCATGGGCTTGCTTGCTTCCTGGGCACACACAGGGTGCTGGGGGCTGTCTTTGCCACGGGGGTCAAGCGGGAGGGCATGGTTCTGTGGTTCAGCTGGCGCCATTGTAAAGATGAGGAAATGGAGGCTGACAGTGCTGGCCAGGCACTGGCACAGTAGGAAGCCCCTCCCATCCCACCCCCATCCCCCTTTACCTACAGATGAGAGCTGTCCCCAGAAGAGGACAAGAGAGGCTTCTCATTGCTCCCCGGGGAGCCTCCAAACAGTGGAGGGATGTGTCTTCCTTGAGAAGGTGCTTTAGCTTCTCATCAAAGAGTCTTTGCTTTGGTCACACTGCAGTGCCTGCTGGTAACAACTCCCCTGCCCGCCTTCCCCCCCCCCCCCCCACTACCACATGACATACACTGGCCTGCAGGGCCCCTGGCAGACAGCCCCTGGACATGTGGAGCAGCAAAGGGCAGAGGGTGAACATGACGAACTCGATCCATGCTGCTGAAGTGGTCATGGGTTGGCTGCTGGAGTGAATGCAGGGTGCCTGCGTGGCTGTGCATTGAAAACAAAAGAGATCTACAGTTAAGGAAGAATGAATTGAGTGGAGGAATGAAGGAGCAAAGAAGTAAATGGAAGATGTATGGGGAAAGGGAATGGGACCTCAGAGTAGAGGTGGAGGACCCCCCTCCCCCCATTCCGGGGGGCAGAACCTTGCCTCTGTAAGGGACAGGAGATCTGAGACTGTCTGCGCAGGGGTCCTGGCAGGTAGGTCTCTGTTCAGGATGCAGAAGCCTGTTGGATCCAGCTTTGCACCCCCCATCTTAGCCCTTGACAGAAATGTCCGGTCCACATTGCTGTGGGGCTACCCAGACTCCTGGCCAACCCCTCACAGAGGAAGGTGCAACGCCAGAGGGTGTGTTTGGGGCCTTATAATTAGCGCATGTCATTATGTGTTTACGTGGACACAGACAAACATAAACCGGAACAATTCAACCTTCTTGGGCAGCCATAGCCCCCCCCCCCCCCCCTCAGAGCAGTTCCTCTCCGTTACCGGAAGTGCGTCACAGGCCCTCCAAGGTTCTTGTCACATCTTCTGAGTCAATGGTGTCCATTTGATCTCGTCAAGATAGGTCTTATTAAGAGCACAACGCTCAATGCAGGCTCTCCTGCCCCCTCCTCCCTGTGGCTAGAGAGCCAGTGGTGCCAGATCTTGCCTGTATTACCAGCCCTGGTTGAAAAGAACCCTTCCAACTTGCACGCTGCGTGCTCTGGTGCAGGAGTGGTAGGGGAGCAGAGATGGCAAGGAGTTGGTTCAGCGTTCCCCTGACACCACCTCTGATGGAATGGTCCCTGCTGTTGTGGGGTGCTTTGGAAGGCTGGACCAGAGCAAAGGCCATGACTTTGGCCTGGTCTTGGAAAACTTTGCAGCAGTTGATGTGGGTTTCTGCCCCACACCAGGCCTGTAGTGTTGTTCTGTTGAAATGAACTGCTCAGCTCAGAGCTCATTATCCCAAGGCAGGCGTGGGGAATGTGTCTTCCGTCCAAAGGCCTCTGGGTGTTTATAGCATCATTCACAGACCGCATTAGTCAAACGCATAGCAAACTCACCGGTAACGTGACCTCTGGAACTGCTGCTCTCTCATTCCACACCCAGACCTTCCCTTCCCCTGTCTAAGGGAAAGGTCCTGGGGCTCCCCCTTTCAAGGACCTGGCAGGATGCTCTCCATATCTACTGAAGGCACTTGACACTCCACTGCCACCAAGAACACACACAACAAGACCCTCTGGGGCATGTCTGCTCTGTCATGTGGGGCCCCCATGAGTCGGACTCAGCTGGCCAGCCCCCAACTCCCTCCTTTGGTCTATTTTGTATCACCCTGATGGCTGTCTGTCTTTGGGCATCCCAGTGTTTCCCCTCCACCTACACTTTCCTGCCCTGGAGTGGATCCTGATTCACACAGACACTCTAGGACAGGGTAGAACTGCCTCTGTGGCTTCCCAGATCATAACTCTTCACAGGAGTAAAAAGCCTCTTTTTTTTCCTCTGTGGGTTTCAAGCTACTCATCTGTGGTGAGCAGTGAAACCCATAGCCACTACGCCACCTGGCCCACCACAGGGGTCTGCGAACTGTGGCCTACCCCTTGTTGGTATAAATAAAGTTTTATTGAAATAGGGCCACAGTCATCTCTATGCATCTTGTCTCTGGTTGCCTATAGTTACTACCACTGAGTTGAATAGTTGGATCTGAGACTGTGTGGTTGGCCAAATCGGAAATGTCTACTATCTATCTGGCCCTTTACGGGAAAGCATGTGAGTTATGCGATTATTTAGTCAATCTTTTTTTTTTTCCAAACAGATTCGATTTCTAAATCAATCATTATAACGGATATTATCAAACACAGGCTTGTAGAAAATAAAATGAAGCTTCTCATGTGCCCACATCTAACCCCAACCCACAATGCTTTCCATGTGTCTACACCTCATCCCCACACCTCTGCACACTTCCCTCCCTTCCCTGTCATTCTTTGATAGTGACTTGCAGGGCTGTGTCCTTTTATCATACCTTTTCAGCCGCTTAAAAAATCACGACTCCATTCATCAGCAATAAGCACACTTTTATTATCATGCTTTATAAAACAAATAGTTCTGTAACATCGGCAACCCTCCATAGTTCCACCTAAGGTTTTTAAACAGGGACCTCTACTTAAGCTCCATTCCCAGGACTAATTTGCTTGAAGTGATGATGCCATTCTGACTAGAGCTGTGCTAGCATAGTGGTTAACAGTTGGCTTGCCAACCTCGAGATCAGGGGCTTCAAGCTACTCGCCTCGCTGTGGGAGAATGATGGCGCTTCGGACCCCCATGAGACGTGACGCTCTCCGAAACCCACAGAGAGCGTAACTCTCTCCTGTCCTGGAGGATCCTTGGGTGTCATAATCAGCTTCATGACAGGGAGGTTTTTTTAGTTATTTGCTTGTGGTTCAGATTTTTATATACTTTAAGTATTTCTCGCATATACATGAAAACAACAAATGAATTATTCTTAGACAGATATCGAAGGAGGAAGCATCTATCAGAACTGATGGCACACATCTTCCTTGGGCAGGACTCGGTGTTCAGGAGGTCCTGTGTGCAAAGTTCTGCTAACTTGCTCAAGTCGGCGCTTGGTGTGCAGTTTGACCACTTCAAGCGTTTGCCATGCCGACAAAGCCAGCCAGCCCGGCGCCAGGAGCAAACCCAGGGACACACAAACCGCTGGTGACGTCTGAAGGGACAAGAGCTTTAACGTCATCTCCCCCAGCTTAACACAATTTACAATACAATTAAGACCGACAGATATAATTGGATAAACAGAAAATAGAATTAAGGTAATCTATCCTAAGTGTACCAAATTCCTATAATGAGTTGCTTTCAGTGGTTGTTGAAACATATAATTACCAAACAAATTACATGTTATTTTTATCGAAGAAGCTAATTAAGTGTTCTGTGTAAATGATTACGTGGTGGCACAAGGAGCCGAGCTGCATTAAGTACCTAATTGGAAAAGGGACGGGACCCGGGGAATTTTACATGGGAATACGATGGAGAGGGATTATGGCAAGAGCAGGGCATTCGGAGACAAGGGATTGTGTGAAGCAGGATGGGAGTCAGAGAGAGATTGGGCTCTTCAACTTGAGCCTAGGTGGCAGAGGTACTGCAGGGCTCTCGTCACCATGCTCAGTGCGTGGTGGGTGACGACTCATGGGGACCTGCCCTGGGTCGGAGTAGAACTGTGATCCACAGGACTTTCAGTGGTTGATTCTGGGCCAGAAGAGCACCAGGTCTTTCTTTCAAAGTGCCTCTGGGTGGACTTACTCCTCCAAACTAAGTCTGTTCCACTTAGGGGCTCCTCATTGAGCACTCCCCACCCCATAGCTAACCAATATAGGGCGCATACAGCCTCAGCTTTCCTCGGAAGAGTGGCTGGGGAGCTTGAACCATTGGCCTTGCAGTGAGAGACCCAATGCTCCCTCCTCAATGCCATCAGGGCCCTTGCCTTTCAAGCTCATCCCCCTTCCAGCGAAGGTCTCTAGTCCAGCTGGCTTTGACTCTGCGTCTGGCTGTCTTTGTAGCATTTACATAACTTGCCACCTTTCTGTCTCTTTCATGTCTTTGTGACTCAGTAAAACTTCCAGTCATCTCCTTGTGGGCTGCTGCCCCTTTGCTCCATGGAGTGCCAAGAACCGGGTGTTTCGGCATGTGTACACTTCCTTCACTAAAACTCTGAGCAAGTAGGTTGGAAGAAATCAGGAATGAGGCTTTGAGATGGACCCGGTTCCAGGAATAGTTCCTTGGGGTAGCACTGCCTCTGCCCAGTTGAGGCAGGGGTGGAGAAAAGGGGATTGCTGGATTTCCACCAGGTCAGACTCTTCAGAAAAGAGCTCAGTACTGCATCCTCAAGCCAAATTGATGGTCACTGCCTTACCTTTGACTAGCCGTGTGACCTTGAGCACTGTGAGTCCATCTGTAAAACTAGAAGATAGCCCTCGGCCCCTGTACCTCACAGAGATGCGTGAAGAATGACAGGAGACAGGGTCAATAAGTCTTGACCTTGGAACAGAAGAGCCAGGTGCTGTGCTGTCATTATGAACCAGTGGCAGCTCGATGGGACACAGTCAGACAAGGTGGTTCTGATAACGACTGGAATCCCTTTCAAGCCTGTCTGGGTCCAAGTGTCCTGGCCTCACCTGGATTCTTCTTTAGATGGATGTTGTTTTCAAGGAGTAAACCCCTTTCCCCCAGACCCGGGTGGGCAAGAAGGTGGCCACTCTGGCCTTTCATTCACCTGGCCCAGTGACTCAGTAGAATAGAACGTCGAACCTCTCTCCCGGAGAGCTATTAAAGAGCCAGGGCCAACTCTGATTGCACTCCTTGGGATTGCGTACCATCGCTGAGCCAGCCACTCTCCAGGGGAGAGACTAACTGGTCAGGTTAGTGGTTGTGGTTGCACGCACATCGTCAGAACCAGAGCTGCTCTGATCTTGGCCCACTGAACTATTTAAGTGAAAAGTGTGTGTGTGTGTGTGTGTGTGTGTGTGTGTGTGTGAATGTGTGTGTGTGTGTGTGTGCAACTTGAGTCCCAAAAAGTACTAGAAGGAAGAGTGCATCTGGACAGGGGAAAAAGCCTATCCGGCATGTTCCCCCAGGGTGCCCTGTTGCTGTCATCGTTAGGTGCCCTGAGTTGGCTCTCATCCATCGTGAACCTGTGTGTCGCAGCACAGCTCTTCACTGTCCTCAAAGACAGCATGTGTGAGACTGTGTCACCTCCTCACCTCTCCGGAGCATTCTGCTGTACTTCCAAGATAGATACTTGCTCTCATGGCAGGTCTTGGTATTTTCAATATTCTTTGTCAGCACCATGATTCAGGGACATTGATTTTCCTTTCCCCTTCCTTAGCCAATGTTCAACGTTCACATGCATATGGGGCAGGTGTGCTGCACTCCTCCGAGTAGCTTCCTTGTTTTTCCACACTTCAAAGAGGTCTTGTGGAGCAGGTTGGCCCAATGCAAGAACATCAGTTCTCTTGTCTGACTGTGTGCAGCTTTCATGAGCATTGGCTGTGAGGCAAGAGCAGATCCTCAACAATTCCAATCTTTTCTCCATTTATCATGATATTACCTACAGTCAATGGTTCTCAACCTTCCTAATGCCGTGACCCTTCAATACAGTTCCTCACGGTATGGTGACCCCCCGACCATAAAATTATTCTTCTGGCTACATCATGACTGTAATTTTACTACTGTTAACGAACTGTGCAGCCCCTGTGAAAGGGTTGTTTGACCTCCAGAGGGATCACAACCCACAGGTTGAGGACCACAGCTACAGGCTCACTTGTGAGGATTTTGTGATCCATGCTGTAGGCTGCAAACCTTGACCATCATCGCTAAGTGTGTCAAGTCCTCACTTTCAGCAAGCAAGGTGGTATCATCTGCACATCATAGGTTATTGATGAGCCTTCTTCCAATCCTGATGCCAAATTCTTCATATTCTTCAGCTTCTTTGAATATTTACGCACTATATAGATTGAAGAAGTATACCAAGAGGATACAACACTGACACACGCCCTTCCTGATTTTAAATTATGCGGTGTTCCTTCGTTCTGTTTGGACAATTGCTTTTCTCTTGATCCAGCTACATTGTGCACGAGCACAATGAATTGTTCAGGAATGACTGCCTGTCTCAAGGCTATCCATAGTTTACTATGATCCACACAGTCTAGTGCTTTTGCATAGCCAATGACACACAAGAGTACATCTTCCTTGTATTCTCTGCTTTCAGCCAAGGTCCTTCTGACATCAGCAATGATATCCTTTATTCACATTCTCTTCTGAATCTGTCCTGAACCTCTGGAAGCTCCCTGTTGATGTGCTGCCACAACCATTGTTGTATGATCTTCAGCAAAATTTTACTTGCATGTGATAGCAATGGGGCTGTCCTATAATATAAGCATTCCGTTGGATCACCTTTCTTTGGAATGGGTACAAATATGTTTCTTTCCCAGTCAGCTGGCCAACTGGCCGTCTTCAAAATTTTGGGAGATAAATCCACTGCTATTGAGTGGGTTCTGATTCATGGTGAATCTGCACAGGATTTGAGAGACTAAATCTTTCCAGAAGTAGCCTCAATTCTCTCCCATGGAGTGACTGCTGGATTTGAACTGCCAAGCTGTGGTTATCAGCCCAAATCAGTACTATCGAAAGCTTTCAGTCCTCATTCTGCTCATGCGGATGGTACTGTGATGGGAAAGCTGAAGTCGGAGAGTGATTAGACTTGGCCAAGATCACATGGCCAGGAATTGGCAGAGTCCAGATTTAGACTCCAGCTTCTGGATTGATCCTGAAGGCTTATCCCCTACTATTGGCTACATAGGGAGGGAAGTATCAGGACTCTCAGGGGCAGGTCCTGGCTCTGTGAATGAACTAGTGACCCTAGATTCAGCTCATCAGAGTAGCAGAGGCCGACACTTCTTCAGTATTTACTATGTTCCAAGTGCTGCCTAGATTCTCAGATCTGTGGTTTTGTGAGGTGCATCCAGTTGCCTCTGATCCATAGCGACCCTGTGGAGAAGGAAACGCTGCCTGGTCCTCTGTCTTCCCACAATCATCCCTATGCCTGAGCCCATTGATGCAGTCACTGTGTCAATCTGTCTTACCAAGAGCCTTCCTCTTTTTCACCACCCTTCCACTTTATGATGCTGTTCACCACTCTTTATGATGCCTTTCACCAGTGGAGACTGGTCTCTCCTGATAATATAACCAAAGTATCTAAGATGAAGTATTGCCCTCCTTGCCACTAAGGAACCTCTCATCCCTGTGCTGATCAACCTTTTATTGAAGGGGAGGTCAAGGGAATTGTAATATTGTCAATAGAGAGGTACTCATTGAATTCTTAGGGAGAAGAAGGTGCCATTTGAGTAAAATCAAGAAGACCATGGGTTGCCACATGGCAGCTCACAGGAGGAACTGAATTTGACCTTGACTCTGTGGCCTCCGGAAGACTGGTGAAGGAAGAGGACCTTGGATGTAGGGTGTAAGAGAGGAGAGCAATAAGTCATTGCAGCCTCCATGTGTGGGTAACAGAGCTGGGGCCAGGAGGCGGAGCTCAGAGCCAGAAGGACTGCCCTGGAGAGCAGCTTCTTTGGTGCGTGGGAGTGACTGTGAAGGCACACGGAGAAGCCTTGAACCTGGCTCTGAATGGAGTAAGTTACGTGCGCTGTCTTTTCCGAGTTGTAGTCATTTCTTCCTTTTCTTTCAAAAGGGCACAATTTATGCAAAAAGCAGAAGGTTATTTGAAAGACAGAGGTGATAAAAATGGAGGTCAGAAGAGATTCTGGAATTAGCTCTTGGAAATAGAGCAGCTAAAGCACGTAGGGAAAATGGTGCAGCAAAAGAGCTAAACAGGAAGACATCAATGAAATAAAGGGCAATCCTAGAAGATGGAGGAAAATCTCATAATGAAGTGTGCACAGACCTGGAGTTAAAAAGCCACAAGAGAAGGATGTGTTGAGCACCTATCAGGATGAAAGAACGGAGGAGGAAATTTGATCTCTGAATTGTACTATTGAAATATTTTATTACTGAAGCAGGAAGCATTCGAAGAAAATGGACGGAATACACAGTCACTGTTCCAAAATGAACGAGTCGACATGCAGCCATTTAAAGAGGTAGCATATGAACAAGAACTGTTGGTGCTGAAGGAAGAAGTCCCAGCTGCACTGAAGACATTAGTGTAAAACAAGGCTCCAGGAATTGATGGAGTGTCAACTGAAATGTTTCCACAAGCTGATACAGCCCTGGAAGCAACTTGTTCATGAATTCCTAGAAATATGGAAGACAGCTATCTGAAAAAAGATACATATTTGTACCTTTTTCAAAGAAAGGTGACCCAGCAGAATGTGGAAACTATCAAACAATATCTTTAATATCCCATGCAAGTAAAATTTGACGGAAGATTATTCAACAATGGTTACAGTCTTACCTTGCCAGGAAGCTGCAAGACATGTAAGCTGGATTCGGAAGAGAATTTAGAACAAGGGATATCATTGCTGACATTAGATGGGTCTTGAGCTAAAAGTGGAGAATACTCGAAAGATGGCTACTTGTGTTTTATTGACTATACAGAGTTGTTTGGCTGTATCCACTATTACAGACTATGGACAGCATCGAGAAGAATGGGAATACCAGGACACTTTATTCTGCTCATGTGGAACCTGTACATGGACCAAGAGGCAGTTGTGTGAACAGAAGGAGAAAATGCCACGAGTTTATCACTGGGAAAGATGTATGTCAGTGTTGTTTCTTTTCATTATACCTACTCAATATGCTTTCTGAGCTAATCATCAGAGAAGCTGGTCTATATGAATAAGAATGGGCCATCAGGATTGGAGGACGATTTATTAACAACCTGTGCTCTGATGGTAATTCAATTTTGCTGAAATCAAGGAGAACTTGAAGAATTTGCTGATGAATATCAAGGACTGCAGCCTTCAGTGTGGTTCACAACTCAGTGTAGAGAAAACAAAAATCCTCACAAATAGAACAATAGGTACCATTATGATAAACAGAACAAAGTTTGAAGTTGCCAAGGATTCCATTTTGCTGGGATGCGCAATCAATGTTCATGGAAGCAACAGTGAAGAAATCAAATGATACATTGCGCTGGGAAAATCTGCTTCAAAGGGACTTCCTTAAAAGTGTTGAAGATGGGTGGAGAGAAGGTGGGGTAGAGAGACAGAACCAACTGTAAGGATATACACATAAGCTCCTATTTGAAGGACGGGCATCAGGGGAGTGGGTTGAAGGAGAGGTCGGACAGTGTAAGACATGACAGAACAATAATAATTTATAGAGTAATGAGGGTTAGTGGGGAGGGGAGAGTAGGGAAAGAGGGGAAAAGATGGAAAAGCCGATATCAAGGGCTCAAGGGGAAAGGTGGATGTTTGGAGAATGATAACAGCAGCAGACATGTGAAGGTGCTTGGCACAGTATGTTTATATATGTATTGTGAAAAATGATGTATCAACCCCCAATAAAATGATTTTTAATTAAAAAAGAGGTATAAATATATACATAAAAAAGAAATAGTAATGTAAAAAAGAAATACTAATGCATCTGTAAGAAATATGTTAACTAATTTGAATACTGTGAATTTGTGTTCATATTTATTTTTAATACTAGTCAATAAAATATAATTGACATAGTAAAAATAGAAAAGTGTTGAAGAGTAAGGAGGTCACTTTGAGAACCTGGCCCAAGCAATGATGTATTTAGTTGCCTCATATACATGTGAAAGTTGGACTTTGAATAAGAATGACCAATGCCCAGAATCATAGCCCAATTAAAAAAAACAAAGAGCAACAAATACTGGTGAAGGTGTGGAGATCTTGGGATTTTGGGAGAAAAGTTTATGGGAAAAAGCTACTGTATATAAAATGTCCTGGGAGTGGGGAGGCTCAGGTAGTATGGCAGGGGCCAGACCAAATCCAAGGCTACATGTGGTAGCCATCTGAGGCAGGGAAGGTGCGGCACGGGGGTGGGTGTTGGCAAAGATATTGAAACTTTTATACACTGCTGGTGGGCTTGTAAATATGTGCAGCCACTGTGGAAAGTGATAGGACGATTCCTATAACAACTGGCAGTAAAAATACCATAAAACCCAGAAATACTATTCTGGAAATAGACCTCAAAGAAATGAGAGATCATGAAGAAATGTATGCTCTCCCATGTTCATTGCAGCAAAATTCACAGTATTAAGAAATTGGAAGCAACTCAAATCCCCATCAGTAGAAGAAGGGATAATAAAAAAGAAAACATCAGTATATACACACAATGGAATATAATGCATCTCCACAACACTGATGAAGCCATGAACACCTATTGACCTGGAGGGTTCTAGAAGCCATTATGCTGAATGGAGGTACTCAACCATAACAGGACAAACACCATATGAGTCCACTGCTGTATGGATGAGCACCCGAATGAGTGAAGGCTCAGTTTTGCAGGGCATCCAGTCTGCTGGACAGGGTCGGCCAGACAGTCTGGTGGAGAATCAGATGGGAGCCAATGAACCATGCACCATCCTCTCTAGCTGTGTATCTTGAAGGCCACTTTGGCAGAGGGATCCTCGTGTCAGCTGGAGACAGTTAAGGGGTGGGGAGGGAAGGATGATTGTTAGTGATCGCTATGTAAAAGTATGAAGATGTTGCGCTGGCAGATGTGGTTCCTATCAGAGTGATGAGAGGTACTGATGGGAAAGTCAAGTCAAGTCAGGAGCGGGGAAAGGGAGCATTCACGTCTGGGAGAAGACAAGTGCCTGTCTGTTGGTAGAAAAAGAAAGGTGAGGATCAGTTTCTTATTGAGGAAAAAGTGACTTAAGCACCCTAAGGAGTGAGTATGCTTGGTAAAAAGCACCTAATAAGCCGCATTGGTCTGAGTTTCTGTACACCTCCTGGGGACCCCAGGCATGTGCCATAGAACATTGGGGCAATGAATCCTGGATCTTCAAGACACACCACTCACTCCAAAAGTCACGCCAGAAGGACCTGAGGTAGAAACTCCCCTGGGTGAACTAGACTCTACCTCAAATACACTTGTTGCCTGAGAACTTCAAACGGAAACTATTTGATATGTAAAGAACTAGAAAACAGCTATGCCAAGAGTATTAAGCTGCCAGTACATGGACTACCATTTACTTACTACTTCCATGCTCTGCCTACTACATTAAGATGGCTATTACTCTGGCAGACCTGTGACTGATAAGCAACTCCCATCGCTTGTGCAAATAGCATCCAGTCATGCCATGTAAGGATTTATTCTGTACAATGGATAATCCAGGTATTGCGATACATAGTTAGCCCACACTTGTTCGATCCTCTCTCTCAACAGTGTCTTAAAAATTATTACCATGGGCTGAGCCCTGGTGGCCTAGTGGTTGTGTGTGGGACTGTGGCCCACAGGGTTGGCAGTCCGAATCCAGCAGCAGCTCTCCAGGAACAAGGCTGGGCTTCCTACTCCCATCAGGGCAGCGATGCCACAAAAAAGAAAAATTATTACCACGAGTTAATCAATGACACTATAAAAGAGAAGTTCCTTGTGCTTCAGGGATGTGACCAATAAGATTCTCTACCAGAAATTAACAAGGATGTCTCTAAGGTGAGCCAGAGGCAGATTAAAAAAAAAAAGATTTAGGAATGGATTTGGCGCTCACGCTTAATCCTACCTTTAATCTAAGAAGAAGTCATCCTTCTGACATGACTCTGCTCAGTACTTACCCTCATGAAGGAATCACAGAAGATATGCCTGATATAGCAAAGTGTGGTGGAGAAATTAAAAGGTGTCCAGCTATCAGATAGAATAGCATCTGAGGTCTTAAAGGTTTGTCTAAGTGAGACATTAACTAGATCTAAATGGAAGAAGCATATCAACATCTGTGATCTAAAGATTGTAAATTATGTAATCCAAATCCGAAGGAGGAAATTGTATCAGAACTTAAATTGCGAGGTTATGGTATGCAGCAGATGATGACTGCAGAAGCTCAAATACATTTGCAGGACCTACATAGGGAATGTCTCCTATGATTTCTCTCTAATCCTAATGGAGGGGTGGGAGTACCTTGGTTATCAGGCAGAGTATTGGACAGAAATGATAACTCTGACTTGAATGGCTAAAACCTTGTCATTGATCCCTCTGATAGCTTTGGGCCTGATATAGGGTGTGGCAGTCATGTGCTTATGTTAATTTTATGATTGAAATGTAGGGGTGGAGTCTATCCTGTTAATCTGGAGATAGCCATTGAGTAGTCAATGAGGCCTCTGTGGGCATGGCTTTCTCCTGATACGTCTGGGAAATCTCGAGATATTTCCCTTGTGAAGATGAGAAGCTATCTCCCCAGTTGTTGAGAGTTAGTCTGAGGGACGATTAATCATGGACAAGACTAGATGGCAGCACCTGAGGAGCTGGAAAAGCCACACAGGTTGGCCCTGATGGAGCCAGACCTCTGAAGCTGGAGAGGCCACATGAAGACCCCTGCCAGGGATGAGTTGCTTCTGCTACCACTGGGTGCTGTTGATGAACCCTGGCCCTGGAAGTGAGGAGCCATGGGGAGACCCCTGCCAGTGCTGAGATTCTGTACTCACTGACCTGTGACTTCGTGAGTTGGAAAGAGACATTATAGACTGCTATCGGGCATATGGGCTAATATTGGACTTAAGACTTTGAACTGGACTGGGTTGGGATGCTTTCTTAATGTCCTATTCCTCTTGTGTATAAACCGTACCTTTATATCCATATACATGTCTATCAATTTGTTCCTCTAGTCTACCTGAACTAACACATAGGGTTTTTAATATTTTCTGTTTTTTAAAAAATTCACATTGAGGGGCTGAGCCCCGGTGGCATAGTGGTTGTTCGCGGGACTGCGGTTCACTGGGATGGAGGTTTAATTCCAGCTCCATAGGAGCAAAGGCTGGGCCTCCTACTCCTACCACCAGAGAGCAGTGATGCCCCCAAAAAATTCACATTGAGGTTTATCTCTGTTGTGTTTTGTCATTGTTGGTAGCCTTCTTGACTCTTTGTTATGTGTTTTTCTATCTGTTTTGGTGTATGAAGCCCAGGATACATGAAACTATAAAGAACAGCTAGAATAAGGGTTCCCTAGGGGGAGTACAATATGGTAAGATGGGGGTGGGGAGAGTCTGGGGGTGCTGATATCAAGGAGTTCAAGAAGGAAGCTTGTTTTGTATAAATTGCTTGATGTGATTGAACTATGGAGTAATATAATGTCTGGATTATCGTCTGATAAAATGGTTTGGGGAAAAATAATATAAGACTTTTTACCATAATCATACTTAACATTATTGGTTTAGAAGACAGTGAAATTGGGCAAGAAAAGAATGAGCTATTTCCAGATAGAAGGGATAAATGAATTCTATTTGTTACCAACGTGTGCATTCAGCATCTTCTACATATAGCCCACACATGCAAACATTGTGCATGCTCTTAAGAACACTGAGTGTTAATAATAGATTAATATACAGGGGGGAGCAGTTTATTGTTCAGTTTGCAAAAACCACATAACATAAGCATCATTTTCATAAAAATAAGGCAATTGGAAGTCACCATAAAACTAATTTGACCTCACTACAATTTTAATTGTTTATTGAGCCAGCAATCCAAATCAATGTAAAGAATATTTTTAATATACAGTGTTGGAACCACTGGGAGAGACCAGCATAGGGGGAAAGAACAAAAAGAACAAAAAGGACCCTCATCTTTACTTTCTCCTGTGCATGAGTCGATTTCAGCTGGGGTAAAAATATAAATCTAAGATGCAAAGTGAACAAACGATCATTCAATGACGACCACATCTTTACACGTGAAAGAACACACGTGTAAGAACACACATGCAAGACAGTAGCAGAAGAAGACAGGATGTATTTCTCTGTAGTCTCGTGAAAGCAAATGCATTTTATATTCAATAAAAAACAAGAGACACGATGGAGGAAATGTGATGCTTTTGAACAATTAAAAATTTTAAACTTTTGAATGGCAAAATAATCTTTCACAAAGTAAAAATATAACCATGAAAAAGATCAGTTTTCCTAGTTCCATTGGAAAAAAATAAAGTCAGACAATAAAAAATCTACAAGTACTGTGTTAGAAAAAAAAAAGAGAAAGAAAAGAAAAAGAAAGACTAAAAAATAGCCAATGTTTTTGAATTATGGTGGAAGAAGTATGGGGAAAATTGAGGGGAAGAATATTAACAATACCACAGGCTCAGAAAAAGCACACATCTATCTGGGAAGGATTACAGCCAGAGCGCTCTTAGAAGAGGAAGGAGGCTCTGATCCTGAGGATTGGCACAGTGGCAGCAACAATGGGGTTAAGCAGGACGATCATTAGGAGGCTAGTGCAGGCCCAGACCAAGCTTTGTTTCACTCCACCGACCTAACAGGATGGTTTAGTGCCGTTGACCTTTGTCAGTAGCTGTCTATCTGTCTATCTTCTCTGTGTATCCATCTGCACAGATACTCACCCATCCATCTACCTATCTACCTCATCTCCCTAACCCACCTTCTGTTCTCTTGTCCATCCATCCATCCATCCATCCATCCATCCATTCATCCATCCACCTAAGCTACCCTTCCTCTCTCCCATCCTCCTTCTCACCTGTATATCTATGAGGAGAAGTAAAAGAGTAGTGAAGCATGGTTCCAACTCATACAGTCACAGGTTTATTCTAAACAAAGCATGCTTAAACATGCCTCTTGATCAGTGGATAGCTGCAGATAGCTCGAGGAAAGTTCTATGTCATCATCGGTGCCGTACTGCACCCTGACTGTCTCATCTATTCCCTGCAACCCTTTGTAAGGGGTTGTCCAGTTGCCTACAGATAGACTTTGAGTCCTACTCCGCATACCCACTCATTCACAATGATACGATTTTTTGGTTCTTCGATGCCTGATACCTGATCCCTTCAATACCCTGTGATCACACAGGCTGGTGTGCTTCTTCCATGTGGACGTTGTTTCTTCTCAGCTAGATGGCTGCTTGTTTACCTTCAATCTTTTAAGACCCCAGATACTGTATCTTTTGAGAGCTGGGCACCGTCAGCTTTCTTCACCACATTTGCTTATGCACTCTCTTTGTCTTTAATGATCATGCCACATTGCTGATATTCTTGTTACATTATGATTTATACTAACACTTTTAGACCTACCGTCCTATACATCCTTCCAGTATTCACCTAACCATAGCAAAGGGTAGTCACTGGGACTGCCTGTGGCCCTCTGCTTGCCAGGTCTGTTATGATGTGGCAGGAGACTCAGTCTCCCTGCATGGCTGTGGAGGATGCCAGAAGCAGCCAACGACAAGGAAGGACTTGTGAACTACTGCTCCCGCCTTTTACTTTTCAGGCTGGATAACTTTGAGGCTTATGTCCCCAGTGACATTAGGGTTTACTTGCCCCCCAGCGATAGCTTGTTTAAAAGACACACTGGTCGACGGGCTTGCTTTCTTTGCTGTCTTGTCTCCTGCGGTTGTTTCTGGGGACCACTTTTCAAATAAATCACTAGGCATTGGAATCCTGTGGCAGGACCTATGGTGGAGAGAACCCAAAGGAAGACCAGATGTTATAATGATCAAGTTAGGGGGGAAAAAGAGAGAGAGAGAGATCAAAATGGATCCCTTTTTGTAAAGTGGTGAGCATATTGGCTGTGACAATGGAACTCTCCAAAAAATGATTGCTGTCCGTGCTATCATTATCATCATTACCATGCCCACCACCATCATCATGACCATCACCCACCAATATCACCATTTCACCATTACCTCCACCACCATCAGCCCTGTGAAAGCAGAATGAAGGCTGTTTCACTGACAGATAAGTTCATTGAAGACAGAGATGGGACAGGCTTCATTTGTCCGAAGGCAATACTGTTGTACCTACTGCCCTTGGTTAGCTGGTCAGAGGTTTCCAGTTGAATTTGATAGTGCAGTGATTCTTGCACCAGACATTGACCATTTTCAGCTATATCTTTTGGTTTTCTTAGAAGAGAAACTGGTTTGTTTAGAATCTCTTTGCAAATGAATCTCATCCCTGAAATTCCTGATCATCTTCGAGCTTGTGAGCTGGAGAGAAAATTACTTCTGTTCTTTTCTTTCTTTGAATTGTGGTAAATAGATGTGGTACATATAATTACATGGTCTTTTAGTTCCATTTTCCATAGAGTTGAAGTCCCTTCAAGTATGTAGCAAGGTAGTAACTCAGTTGATACTTGCGCCATTTTTCACATGTACTGTTCAGGGACATGAATCGCATTCAATATGGTGTTGGACCATCACCACAATCTGTCTCCCTGGTTTTCAGTCCTCCTTAAAAGAAGTTCAGTGCCCCCTAAGAAATGGGGCCCTCTTCCCACCTGCCCACCTCTGGTTACCAGTCATAAACTTTGGGCCCCCTACATGTGCTATGTTAAACCTTTAGGTATTTCATATCAGTGATGCCATGTCCTGCTTATGTTTTTGGTAACCAACTCAATTCACACAGCAGGGTGTCTTCCAGATGCTCATCCTGTGACACACAGGTAGGTGGGTGCTAGTGAGAGAGGGTGCTGGTGGAGGTGCGTAGCGCTGTTGTCATGGACACAGCAATAGCGGTGATGTCAGTCATCACCGTGGGGAAGTGTTCACAGTGCTGAGTTAGTCTCCGTGCTCTGTAACTCCCGGCAGAGTGAGACTGGGGAAACCAGCATGGTCGGCAAGAAGCACACATGCAGCCAAGCGAGTGCATGGAACAGCAGGTTCTCCAGGCAGTGCGCATGCTGTGTCCTCCATTGGGTCACCTTTGCTGCCTCCTGAATGGGCTCATCTCTTTCATTCTCCTTTCCTCTGTTCCAAGGTCACGCCTCTCAGGAAGTTCCTCTGAAAATGAGCCAGTGTCTCTTTCTCAGGCTCATAAAGATGCACTTTCCTATGGGGTAAGTTTGGTACTTCCCTCAGTATCCTGGCAACGCCTTATGGCCCTTCCCTTTGCCTCTCTCCAACTTCTTGCCTTTTCATCCAATGAGTGCAGAGGTGGAACCAGAACAACAGAGCTGGACCATCCCAGGGAGGGTTCCTTCAACTTCCCACCCCCGCCTCAGAATTTCCCTGGAGCTGGTTAACTTTCTTTTGTACTGAGAGTCCCTTGGGGAGAGGCATGATCAAGGGACCTACAGAGCAGAGCTGGTTGCTTAGCACATCCCTGGTCTGGCCCTCTTAAGGCCTGTTCTGCAGGCACAAGCTCTGGTACTTAATGCCTTATCGATCTCCCACACCATGCCAGCTTGTTGACAAGAGCATGTGAGAGCCTCTCTATCCTCATGCCACCCCAGGTCCTCACCATCTTATGCTGCGCGGCCCCCCCCCCCACCCAATTTGCTTTGACTTCCTTTCCGGCACCTTCCAAAGGGAGTGCCCAACTGCCATGATGCAGTAGCTGAAGTTTCACTTCATCTGCCTCCTGAGCCTGGAGGGCACGTCTTTTTATAAAGCTCCCACCTTTCCTCTTACTCTTTTCTTCCATCTCCACCCTTCTGGGGACCACTGTCAGGAAGGGAGGAGACCATGACTGGCCCAGTGCCCCCAGTAGCCACCTAATAGCTTGAGTATTAGCATAATCCTGTTGACTCCTCCAGCTGTTTGCTTTCCAGGGGCTCTGCCTGAACAACACTGCTCCCGGAACTTCCTTAATGAAGATGTGGGCTGTGGGTGGCTGGAGCCAGGAAGGCAGAAGAGAAAGGAGAGAGGGAGAGAAGAGTCCCTCGGGTTCTATCCTTGTTACTCAATATTGTTGAATCGGATTCTCAACATTCCATCATGTGCTGTTTGGATGCTGGGAGGGGAGTTAAATATAGCATCCCTCCTTTGGCATTTCAGGAGCTTTATATAATGTCCTGTTCCTTTTGATAACGGGGAGGAGGCGAGTAGGGTGGAAGATGGGGCGGTTTTTGGAGCTCCATTCAAAGCAATGTTGACGCAGCAGCCTGACCCATCTGCCTACCCAGGAGCTGTTCCGTGCTGCGTGTTTGTAAAGGTGCAGGTGCCCTTTGGAGCCCAGAGATCTGCTCAGCTAACCGTTCTATTAATTCTATGGTTCCACAAGTAGCCTTCACAAGAGTGGGTGCTCAAAATAGACCGGCCTTGTGTCATGCCCTGAATTTGCCTGGGTTACAGATTTGATTTTTTCCCCCCATATGAACCGAGCTGTGAACTTTTGCTTGCTCTGCCATTTGGCTCCTACGCTGGAGTTTCAAAGGAGCCAGCCTCCCACCTGTGGCACATTCTTAGCCAGAAAGTCGGTGGTTCTAACCCTCCAGCTACTCCATGGGAAAAAGGTGGGCCACTTGCTTGTGTAAAGACTTCTGGCCTTGGAAACTCTGTGGGATAGTCCCCCACCCTCTGTCCTAGTGGGTCCCTGTGAGGCTGACTTGCTTTGCTGTCAGTGGAGTTCTTTCTTCTGTGGTTCTAACCCTGCCTCCTCTCATCTGTTGCCCAGCTGAGCAACCTCACACAACTCTCCTGGCCTGTCTGAGTCTCCCTCTCTCATCTTTAATGCCCATCTCAAAGTGACCTCCTCCTGCCCTGCTCTTCCTACCTTAGCCCCTGACCCCACTGTCCTTTGAGCTGGTCGAACAACCCGCCTATAGGGGTGCTCTTTGACCTGTGTCTCCCTTGCCCACTGAGTCCAGCTCACCAGCGCTCGGGACCAGTTCTCCCTTCAGAACACAACCACCACGTGTTTGCCCACATTCACTGCGACTCTCCCATCAACGATAGCCGCATCTTACCGTCACCCGACCTCAACACCCTAGCCGGCAGCCCATGGGCCACCTTGCTGCATGAGGGACTGTGGTTGGGTGTCAAATCACATGGCTGTGACAGAGTAGAAATGCCCCAGAGGGTTTCCTAGGCTGCAGTCTGTGTGGGAGTGGGTCATCAGACCTTCTCACCTACCAAGCAACTGCTTTTGGATCACAGCTAAGCACGTAGCCATTGCTCTACCAGGGATCCTTGCGTGAGTGATTGGGAATACCATGAATCAAACCTTACCACGAATCAAATCTTTGTCCTCATTGTTGCAAGCATGGCTTAGTGTTGGCCTCTGAGGTCCCTATCTCCGTTCCTATTCACCCACCACCTCTCTCCTGCTCTCCTTTCCCCTGGTCGTAAACAGTGGCCACGCCAGGCCCTTCGCCCTCACTGTTCTCTCTGCCAGCCAGACTCCTACCTCATGTCTTGCCACGGATGGCAGCTTCCCATCTCCTCTCAGTGTTGCTGCTTCTGAGAGGATTTCTTGACCTCTTAAGTTCCCAAGCCCCACCCTTAACATCACGCACTCTGCTCCCTTTACAGTCAGCCCAACCCTCTCTCTCACTAGAAATCCGTGTCTTTGCGGGTTGTGTGATTGTGCCCATGAGAGAGTGAGATGTTTGAAAACAGACATCCTTGTGTTGGTCATTGCTGTATCTTAGGATGGGGCTGTGCACCTCATCGAAACTTGCTACATATCAGGCAGCTGCTACATACCTGATAAAAGGAGGTGGTGGGGGAGAACACACATCTGACACACACACACACACACACACACTCATTTTTAAATTCTGTGTCTCTCCCCTACACAGTCATTCACCCAGAAACAGCTTCTGTTGAGTCAGTGTCAACTCATGTGACGCATGGCGACTCTGGGACAGCAGCGTGGAGTGTTGCCTGGTCATGCTTCACCTCCCTGGCTGCATTGTCCTTGTGTCTCTGTGCCAGTGCCCCTCAGCCAGGCTGGCCCTCTGCTATCATAACAGAGGTCCTCCTCGAGCTGTTGGGTCCTCCTGACGACAGACATGTCCCAGCAAGAGAGCTGAGGATGCACACTTGTCGATGGTTTTCCTGGTCTTTGGAAGTAGATAAATAGACCTTCTTTTCTAGTCTGTCTCCATCTGAAAGCTCAGTGGAAACCTGCCTTTGAAACATCAATGACGTATCTTCAGGGCCACATGCAAATCCCCACAATAGGACAGACTGGCAGACACCTGGTGGCATGTACCCTCTGCATACCTGCACATTGCTGTGAGCCACCTGGGTGGCCTAACTGCAACAGCATTCATACACTGCCTATGCATCTATGTAGCTACACACACGCACACTCAGATGAGTTTGGCACACAGCTTGCTGTGAACCACATTTTCCAGAGCTGTCCCCGATGCATTGCAGACCAGCCAAACTCATGCCATCATGTTGGACCCGAATCCTCAATCCTATTGTGCTCCCAAGAAACTTTTCCTGCCTCTCACGGAATAAAAAATTCTTCAACTTCTCAGTACCTGCCGGGCCTTTGCGTCTGTCTGTTCTACATCTGTTTCTTGGCCGCCTAGCTTAGCACATGGCACTGTTTAGAGACATTTAGCATGTAAAGATATTTATAAAGGAGGGATTCTCTTCTATTTTTTGCCTAGTCATCTGTTGGAGAGAGGGGGAGTGGCAAGCAGGCATGCATGATTCATTTTCCCGCACAGAGATGCTGCCCATGCCAATCCTGGTGCAGTGCGAGGGCCAAGGAGCCCTTCAGCATGCCGAGGCTGGTTCTGATGAATGAAGGGCTGGCTTCTATAGCTTCCATGTGCTGTAATTCGGGCCTATTCTTTTCAACACTCTCCCAGATGGGAAATGACTGTAACCAGCCCTTCTAGAGTATATCTCACTTGATTTTCAACCTTCTTAAGGGTAGGGCTCAGCCAGATACTCCAGGTCCAAGAGACTTGGTGACAGCAGTGAGACACCCTTGATTCCCCCAAATGTTCAGTGACTGAGTCATGCCCCCAGCGCTGTGCTCCTAGCAAGGTAGGCATTGGTGGAACACAAAACGCCAGGTGGACCACAGACACAGCCGAGTAAACATGCAGGCCGATGATTATAAGCTGTCAAGTTTTTCCAGATTACCAGGGGGCCACCAGCAGGAAACACGATCTGGTCCTGGCCATCTGCACCACCATTGGTCTGCTTGAGCCTGTTGTTGGGCAGCTGATTCATTCCCACTCCAAGAGGATCTTCTCATTCAGACTCACCCTTTGTGTTACCAGCTGTGGTGTCTTCTCCAGGCAATGGGTCTTTCTTGCTGTACCACTTTGTCTTGTCTTCCTTGTGTCTAAGTAACATTCTGGCTGTACTTCTTCCAACACTTACTGGTGCACTTTTCTGGCAATCCAGGGCATATTCGGCAGCTATCACCAACACCACAGTTCAAGTGCAACACTCCTTTCTCAGTGCTCACCTTTCACACGCATGTGGGGGCCACAGCCTAAAATTCTGATGGCTTGGGTCAGGTGAGTCCACCTTAGTCCTCAGCATGATATGGTTCCTTTTTCACACTGTCAAAAAGATCTCTTGTAGCACAATGGCCCAACACAATAGGTCCTCCAAGAAATCTAATGATGCATTTGTTCATAAGGACAGGCAGTCCCTGGGACATGAAAGAGACCTGCTCTTAAGTGTTTCAAGTCAGATTTGTAGGTATGTCAGAACAAGCACATGTCATTCATGTATTGCCTGTCTTTAGTGCACAGAAGGTCGAAAAGTCTTTCCTCTGGCTGCAGAGTGCCAGTGATGATGATGGAGAATTTGTTTCGGATAAGCTTGGTTCATTCAATCACGTTACCATCAGGGCAGATTGACATACCATCAAAGGACAGGAGTCTGGTGGCATAGTGCAGGGCTGCTAACTGCAAGGTTGGCAGTTGAAAATCTCCAGTTGTTCCATGGGAGAAAGTCAAGGTATTCCGGTCCCGTAAAGAGTTGCAGTCTTGTGGAACTGGGAGCACGTTAGTGGGTGGGAGGAAGCATTTGAGAATGAGAGGAAAGATGCCGATTTTGTTGTTACTACACTTTACTTTAACTGGCTCATCTCTTCCCTGCAACTCCTCTGTAAGAGGATGCTGCTTCACCTATTGATGGGCTTTGGGTCCCCAATCTGTACTCCCCCCTACCAGACAAGACCAGCTAGAACAGGGAATATACACTGGAGTAGAGCTCAGAAGCACTACTCCTCAGACCTCAAGGTGCCCACGACGATGACAACGGTGAGTTAATTTGGTCCCTCTGATGAAAACAAAAGCAAGATGAGTTTGCAAAGCTGATCCATGGCTTTGAGAGAAACAGGCAGCGGCAGCAGTAGCCTGGAGGATGATGTTGACTGGGAATTACAGCTAGATGAACAGGGAGGCCTATGGCCTCCTGACCACCCCTGACATCTCTGATGGCCATCTGCCCATAACTTAGATAGGTGGACAGGTAGGCAGGCAGACTGATGCCGTGCAGCTACCTCTGACTACCTATGACTCATGTCAGTCTTCTGCCAACATGACGAGATGGTGCCCCGTCCAGCATCATCCTTGCCATCACCAGCATGCCCATCACTACGGCTACTCCGCCCATGGGTGGCACTTGCCCTCGCTGCCCTCCAGGCCCCCAAGCAGGATGTCTTCCACCAGCCGTCCACAGTGAGCATGTCCGATCACGTTCCGTTGCACTCCTGAGGTCTTCATCAGTTTGCTTTCAGGGGTAGTCCACCTGAGCTTGGAAGCTCCAGGAAACCCGCCCACCATGGGCAACTCCATCGTTTGGATTGGAATGCTGTTGGCGTGGCTTCTCACATCACAGCATCTTGTGAGCTGCTTCAGTCCGTCAGGACCGGCTCATAGATGGGTGGTGGTCTTGGAACTTAGGGCTCTTCAGATATAATGAGGATAAGGGGGAGCAGCCCTGAGGTTAAGGGGGAGCAGCCCTATCTCACTGGGGGCTTCAATTTCCCCCTTTGGTTTGAGCCTGGGGTGATGCCCAGCTCTGTGTCTGATCATAGTCACCAGTCAGGTATTTGATTTTAGTTTTTCATTTGTAGATGCTCCCTTAAACACAGAGTTTTGGCTGAGCCCTGGTGGCATAGTGGTTGTGTGCGGGGACTGTGGCCCATAGGGTTGACGGTCCAAATCCAGCAGCAGCTCTCCAGGAACAAGGCTGGGCTTCCTACTCCCACAAGGGCAGTGATGCCACACACACAAACCAACAACAAACAAACACAAAAAAACACACATTTCAAGGATGAGAAGGGGTTAAGGTGCCCTTTCTCATCCAATCATTCCCCCCAGGACCCTGAAGTGTACATTTGGACTTTGCCAGGGATGTTTGTGGCTATGTTCAGAAGGGTGATGGAGGGTGCTTGGGTGCTGGGTGTCGAGCTGCTGACTGACTGTGGCTTTCTCCCAGGCTGACTCTCCAGCAGGGGCCCAAGGAGGTCAGCACCCATCGTAGATTCCTTGGATATGTCCTTTCATCTTGTCCTGTGACATCTAGCAGGCTGCTGACTTTTTAATGCTCCTTCCCTGCCCCCTTATGCGGAGGGGGAAAACTCCCCCTAAAAATCCTTTTAGGAAGGAAGCATCAGGAACTAATGAAAGCAGAAACTTTCTGGGAGGAATCTGAAAGCACAGGTCTCTAATGACCTCCACAAGATCACCCACTCAGGGCAATTATGGGAATCAGAAGAATCGCCTGACCTTCTCCTTCCTTTATCTCCGCCTCCTGTACCCCACTCTGCGGGGTCCCTCCTCCCCCCATGCTTCCTGACCAAGAAAGAGACTCTTAAAAGATTTTACTTGAATTAAAACTGTTTATCAAACTGCAAAGGGGGCAGCAAGACAAACAAACAGAGCCTTTCCCACCTGCCAGGTCTCCCCTGAGTGCTTTTGGCTACACTGCTTGCAACTTTCTGACTTGGGGCCAACATCTTGCTATAGGGAATCTTGCAGCAGACGCTTCTGAGTCTAGGTGCAGCCAGGACTTCTTTGTCAAGGTTCCTGGGTAGGGTAAGCAATTGGTCCTTGGCTAGATTGGCCTCAGGGTTGACTCATGGTATGGCACCAGGAAGAAAGGGCTGGCCACATGCACCCATAAAGGTGCTCCTGCCTCACAGCCGCCCCAGGTGGCAGGGCAGAACTGCTCCACAGGCTGTAGTCTTTACTGGACCTTACTCCGGGGGAGTCACTGGGTGGCTTTGATCTGCCAACCCTTTGATTAGCAGCTGAGTGATTCATCATCGTGCCTTCGGGACAACTCTGTCAAGATCGCAACCAAGAAAACCCCGTGCAGCAATTCTCCCATTTTGGGTAGTTGGGTTTCCATTTACAATTGGCAGAGCCCAGGCAGAAAGTGTGCTGGGTGACCTCTTCCTGTCCCTGCGCACCCTGCTGAATGAAGGAAGCCATTTGGTGCCTTTGAGAAGCTTCCATTCGTGACACAGAGCCTTGGTGGTACAGTGGGTTATGTGTTGGGCTGCTGACTACAGGGTCAAGGCTCAGGGTGGCCAGCTGCTCTGCCAGAGAAAGATCCTGTAAACAGTAACAGCCTCAGAAACCCACAGGGGCAGTTTTACCCTGTTCTCTAGGGTCAGTTTGAGTTGGCATTGAGTCGATGATTCTGAGATGCTCACCTTCCCAACACGATCGCTGAAGACAAAGCAGTTGTGTAAGCAAATGTGGTGAAGAAAGCTGATGGTGCCTGGCTATCAAAAGATATAGTGTCTGGGACCTTAAAGGCCTGAAGAGAAACAAGTGGCCCTCTAGCTCAGATGTAACAAAGCCCCCATGGAAGAAGCACACCAGCCTGTGTGATCATGAGGGATTCTCGAGATCATGTATCAGGCATCTAAGACCCAGAATAAAACCATACCCAAAGCTAAACCCTGGTGGCACAGTGGTTGTGTGCGGGGCCTCAGCCCACAGGGTTGATGGTTCATATCCAGCAGCAGCTCTCTTGGAGCAAGTCTGGACTAACTACTCCCACCAGGGCAGTGAAGCAAGAAAAACAAAACAAAACAAAACAAAAATACCTAAGGTGAATTGGGGTGGGGAGGAGATGGAGTGAAAAATACCTAAGGTGAATTGGGGTGGGGAGGAGATGGAGTGGAGACCCAATGCCCATCTGTAGACAATTGAGCGTCCCCTCACAGGGAGGTCACAGGGAAGAGGTGAGTCAGTCAGGGTGCAGTGTAGCGCCTATAAAACATGCAACTTTCCTCTAGCTCTTTGTTCCTTTCTTCACCCCACTATCATAACTTTAATTCTACCTAACAAATCGGGTTAGCCCATAGCATGCACACTGCTACAGATAAGAGCCCACAACACAGGGAATCCAGGATAGATATACCCCTCAGAGTCACCAAGGAGAGTAGAGATACTAAGGTGATTAGGGGAGGGTGGTAGGGGGGCCGAGAGAACGGGGGAATTGATCATAGGATCAATCTAGAACCCCTTCCCAGGGGGACGAATAATGGAAAAGTGGGTGAAAGGCAACAGAAGATGATATAAGATGTGAAAAAAGTAATCTATAACTTACCAAGGGTTCATGAGGGAGGGCTGGAGGGGGACAGAGGGGAAAGAAATGGGGAGCTGATATCAGGGGCTCAAGTAGGAAGAGAATGCTTTGAAAATGATGATGGTGGCATATATGCAAATGTGTGTGACACATTGGAGGTATGGATTGTGATGAGATGTAAGAGCCCTCAATAAAAGATTTTTTGTTTTTTTTTTTGGGGGGGGCATCACTGCCTGTGGTGGTCGTGGGTGCTACCCAGTGCTGCTCCTGAGAGCCGCCGCTGGATTTGAACCACCAAGCCCACGGGTCACAGTCCCCCACTCAACCACTTATGCCACCGGGCTCAGCCAAAAGTATTTTTTTTTAAAAAGAATAATTATAAAATATTAATAAAAAATTCCCCCCACCAAGCCTAGAAGCAAGCAGTCTTTGTCTGTGTTGTTACCAAGCCAGCTTTCTCTGTTTCTCACTTACCTGCGGGGTGACATGAGAGTTTACGCATTCCCTTGTCTCTGTCAGTGTTTCCATTATCTGAAATCTTTCATTTTGAGA
>PVJH01002119.1:166442-179032 GCA_004026705.1 Nesogale talazaci
GGGGGGCGGCAGTGGGGGAAGTCGCCTGCATTGGTGTCATGGAGATGGCAGCGATGATTGTGACTTTGTTCCTGGGGTTCTGGGGAGCTGTCTGACTGCCCTGGTCACAGGGACCTGGGGCATGGTGTGTGGGCTGGCCTTCCCTGGATACTGCTGTGGTCCGGTGATTCTTGGGCAGGTGGGCGGAGGGTGGGGTGGGGTTGCTTCCCACAGGTCATCTGAACTGTATTTTCTTTTCTTTTCTTATCCCCTGTCTGACTATGGCCAGGTACATTTCTTCATGTTATAATTCTTTCCTGTTTGTCAAGAGTATTTGCAAGCCATTGCTAATTGTTAGTTCTGACTCATGGGCACTCTGTGAGCAGCAGATAGGAAAAGTCGCCCGGTCTTCCACCGTCCTCACAACTGTCCTTCTGCTTGGGCCAGGGCTGCGGACACCGTGTCAGGCCATCTCGTGACAGGTTTCCCGCTTTCACGCTATTGCCCTGAGCAGGAAGTCCTTTTCCAGTCACTGGGCTCGCTGAAGGACATGAGATCAAATCTTGCCATGAAAAGACGATTCTCCCCTTTGGATGCGTTTCCCACCTCTTGATGATCAGGATTCTTTTGCAGATACTGGCATCGAATACTGACTGTTACCCGGGTTGCACACAGCCCTGGGAAACCCTGTCCTCTCCCCTTTACGAGGTGCCTTCAGGGTCGGTGGGGGGACCGGCCCCAAGGCTGGCAAGTGCACAGGTCACAATGACGGTGATCTCAAGGAGCCCTGGGAGGTAGTTTTGTTCTGCAGGGAGCTCATCTGTGCCTGTCATTCCTGGGAGTGCAAGTGGCACAAGTCCTCAGCTGCTGGCAGAGAGGCTGGAGAACAGTGCACACAGCGGTGCCTCAGAAGAAGGGCCCAGGGAGGGCTTCAGGTCCGCCCTGACAGATGGAAGGATGCCATGATTTTGGAATTGGCTTGATGGCCCCTGAGGGGGGAGGCTTGGGCTGTCCAGCTGTTAGGTTCTCTTTTCTCATCACTTGCCCCAGGGGTGGCTCCTTTGACCAGGAAGAGGCAGGGAGATGAAATGTGAGTGAGAGAGATTATTATGTGTGTTTTTTTAAAATTAATTTTTTGTCATGAAAAACGGTCAGCATGCATGAAACTAGAGGCAGTACCACCTCACAGCCCCATTATCCAGCTTCAGCGATTATCGACTCGGGGAGCGTCTTTCCATTTCATCTCAGCACCGCCCACTCTGGGATATTTTGGCACAGATCCCCAGCATCATATCATTTCATCTGTAAATATTTCAGTGTGTGTCTTTAAAGATAAGTGCTCTGGAGGCGGGGTGGGAAGACTTGATACTTCCTAGGACAAGGGATTCTGAAAGGAAACGGGGAGAAAGCGCTTTTCTGCTTGGCCATTGGTGACTGGATCCTCCCCAGAAGGAGAGGGAGCAGAGTGAGGGAGACACGGAAAGTCAGCGTGGTAGTTGCCTAATCTTGTGTCAACTTGAGGATATTACGGGTGAAGGGGTGGAGTCTAGCCTGTCCATCAGGTCCTAGCCCGATGATGCTTCCTGGTAGATGTGGCCTTCTCATGAGAATTCTGGGAACTTCCTCTTTCTAGATTCTATTCTGCCATCAGAAGAGGCCTGCCATATTCTCTCTCTGCTTCACTTTCTTGTGGACAAACCACATGGAGCAGCGCTGATGGCAGCCAGAGCCTTGGAGGTGGAGTTCACCGCCACTGGGTCCGCAAGACTTTGCACCCACTGGTCTGATCTTCCAGCATTTAGCACCTTTGGGAGTGACAATGTGAGTCTGAGGAGGAATGTATGGACTAGTATTGGACATATGGGCTAATATCGGACTTATGGATTTGATCTGGACAGGGCTGAGCTGTTTTGTCAGTGTGCAATTGCTCTTTGATATAAAGCTCTCTCTTACACACATATCAGTGTCTCTGGGTCTGTTTCGCTAGTCCACCTGGACTCACACAGTCAGCAGGACACATCTTGAGTGGAAGTGGAACTTGCCACTTTTTCTTTCCAGCACTGTGTCCTGTTAGCTGTACAGTTGTTGCAGAACTTTGACCGGGACCTGACAATTGGGAGGTCAGCTTCTTACCCCTGTCTCCTTTCCATGGAAATTTGGTCTGACTGTAGGGTTGTGCTTCCCCCAAACCCCAAACCAAAATCACTGCCAGTGAGTTGACTCCGACGCATGGTGACGTTATAGGACAGGGTATCACTCCCCACTGTAAGTTTTTGAGGCTGTTAACTCTTTACAGGGTAGGCCTTTCCTTCTTTCTCCCACGGAGCGGCTGGCGGCTTCAAACTGCTGGCCTTGCAGTTAGCAGCCCAACGTGTAACCGCTCTGTCACCAACAGCTGGCTGTTCTTGCCGCCTCCTCGTGGCGGGGAACAGATGCCACTGTGAGCTAGGCCTTGGATGGTGTTTCAAAGCCACCGGTGGCTCGGCGAGTCAAAGATGCAGGTCTCTGCTCCCCTGAAGTTTACGCTCTGGAAACTCTAAGGACTCGTTATACTGTGTTAGGCCAGGTTGATTAGAGAAATGCATCCAGAGACACTTACATAGGCGTAAGAAAGATCTTTATATCAAGGAGTAATTATGTGAGGGGATACCCCCTAAAAATCGAAATTGCTCTTGATGGAGTGGAGCTTTCATGGTACGAATTCTTCCCCCTAGGCTAGCATCCAGCAACTCCCTCTGAGCTAGGACACCCAGTGGTGTCACCTGGGGAGGTCCTTTGGCCATGGTGAATTTTTTCATAAAAGCAGTTTCACTGGAACCGTGTGTGTGTGTGTGTGTGTGTGTGTGTGTGATGGCCGATTTAAGAGAACAGCAGTGACTGTGAAATTTTGCTTCCTGCTCAGGGAAAATGCCACAGAAACTGTTGTGATGTGGAGCACAGCTTATAAGGACAGTGCTAAGGGGAAAGCGGAAGCGCACGAGTGATTTTTCTGGTTTCAAAAAAGGTGAAATGTCCACTGGTAACAACCTTCATTCTGGATGTCCGTCACCTTCTCAAATGGAAGGAAATTCCAATTTCACGGAGGGATCGTGTGTGCGCAGCTGAGTGCCACTGCCGACACCTGGCCCAGGTGGGCTGTTTTCAGCATCTCAGCAAGACCCACTCTCTGCCTTGTAGCCATCTGCCTCTTGTTTGCCTCCCCCCCCCCGCCCCTGCTAGCCTTTTGAAGCGTCAGTCCCACTATCTCTGGTGCTCCTGTGACAAAAAGGTAAAGCGCTTGGCTGATGACTAAAAGGTTGGTCGTGTGAGCCCGCCAGCCGCTGTTGTGTCAGGCAGTAGTAGGTTTTGCTCTTTACATAGAATAAGAAGCTTCAAGGAGAGGCCCACACAGAAGAGCTTTTCCAATCTGGGGACCAGCTTCTTCACAGTCTTGAACTCATGCCCCCATTGAATCGACTCATACCGACCCTACAGGACGGAGTGGAAGTGCCCCACGGGGCTGTCTTGGCTCTCGGGGAGCAGACCGCCACGCACACGGGGTCGTGGGTGGTTGCAGGTCGCGGTCCTTTCCGTGAGTTTCTCCCAGGTGAGGCGCAGCAGATGAATCACACCCTGCTGCCTCGCAATTCCAACTCACGACAAATGCCCGAAGGTTTCCCAAAGCTGTCGATGGCCCCACCCTTCTCCTGCAAAGCCGCCGCCGGAGTCTTCCACTCTCCAGCCTTCCTCCCAGCGAGCAGTAAGTGCTCAGCCGCTTCCCACAGGGACTGCTTTGGACCCAGAGGGGAACCACATCACAGCCTCTAATCTGTTTCCGTCATGTCGACTGCCTCACAGGCACTCTCCAGGACTGGGCTGTGGGAGTTACGTAATCTGGTGTCAACTTGGGGCTGGAGAGGTTTAAGAGTGTAGGGGTGGAGTCTATTCTGTCATTCAGATTATAGCCAATGAGGCGTCTGTGTGGGCAGGGCCTTCCCCTGAGGATTCTGGGAATTGCTATATTTCCTTGTTGGAGGCAGAAGACCCTCTCAACTCCCTCCCCGAGAGATAGAGCAGCTGATAAGACCCATGAAACTACACCAGTGCTCAGAGCTGGAGAAGCCACATGGAGACCTCTGCCTGTGCGGAGACGCTTACAGCTTCACTGAATCCACACGGCATTGCCTGTGTCTCATGAGTCTGAAGAGGACTTCAGAGATTGGTATCAGACATATGATCTAATATCGGACTTATGGACTTGATCTTGAGTGGGCTTTGACCGTTTCTCAATATTCAATTCCTCTTGCATACAAACCTCATTGGTATGCACATATGAAAGGGTCTCTGGATCTGTTTCTCTAGTTCACCCATACTACACAGGATAGAAGAGTCCCCTAGGGTTTCCTACTCGGTCGTCTTTTCCCACAGAGCAGCTGAGCACTTAACCACTATGCCAGTCAAGGAAAACAGTCCATCCTCCAAAATAACACTTGGACAGTTCACGGGCTCCCTAAAACCCTTCTTGCATAGGGCCAGGCTGCTTGTGCCCAAGACAGGGCACCCACAGGAAGTTAGAAGCTGCTGTGTTAAGCCAGGAGGGGAGCACTCAGTAGAAGATACAGACTTAAAAAAAAAAAAAAACACTGAAAGAAAGCAGGCGAGGTGTGTCATGAAGGAGCCGGGCCCCATCAGTGACAGGAGGAATTGCACATCCAGTGCTGCCCGGAGAGACTGGCAACCAAGTTCATCCGGGGACAGCTTTTCACAAGCAGGCGAAGCCACGTAACACAGCAGGCAGGTCTGTCACGTCTCATCGGGGGCCTGACTTGGTCCCAGCTGCTGAGCTTGAGACCTGCATTCTGTACGGGTTGCCCCACCGGGTTCAAGGCAACAGGCTGTCATGGAGTGGATACCATCCCACGGCCCTCACACACCCGTGTCAGAGTAGGGAATGTGCTCTTGGTGGCTTCGGGTCTTGGTGGCTTATGCTCGGGCAGGAGCTGGCCAGGGCTTTCTTTCCAGCCTCCTCTGAGTGGGCGCCAATCTCCAACCTTCCAGGTTAGCAGCAGAGCCCTTCACATAGCCAAGGCGGACTTATTCTGTGATCCTGTAGTTCCACCACTGTGTTTGAGAACAGGGGTTCTGGGCTTTGTTGAGCCTCCCAGGAAGTCCTCGGTGGTGAGATGGCTATTTACAAAAGGCTCTTTTGTTCCAGCAAAGTGGGCAGTGCTCCTATCTCCCCAGAAACAAACCAGCCAAGCGCATCCTGGGATGAGCCAGGCTGCTCCCTGAGGGCTGCTGGGGACCGATGAGCCATGTCTCATTCCTGTGTTTACAGGACTGCCTTCAAAGGCCCACATTCCTCTGACAAGGACTGGCCAGCAGCGTCTGTTTGGCATTGCTTGACCTGGATCATTTCTTCCCGGCTGAAACCCGGAGTCAGGAGGTCTCTCATGTTTGCAGATAGACTGACAGACAGACAGACACACACACACACACACACACACATATCCACACACTCTCTCTCCATGTTGGGGTGGATGGAAACTCTCCCCTTTATCTCTATGTCCAGTACCAGGCAACAGGACATGTCACAGCAGGCCTCTGCAGGTCCAGTGCTGCTCCCTAAGAAACTCTTCAAGATGCTCCTCTTGCCCATCCGAGTGCTCACTGTGTGGGTCAGTAAGCCTGTCACAGACAGATGGTTTTTATAATTTTTTTTAAGGCATCACTGCCCTGGTGGTGGGAGTAGGAGGCCCAGCCTTTGCTCCTGTGAGCGGGAATTGAACCTCCATCCCAGTGGGCCGCAGTCCTGTGCACAACCACTACGCCACTGGGGCTCAGCTATAATAGTTTTTAAATGTACATTCTCAAGGATCTCATGGAGATCCAGCAGGACAGGGGAAAATTGCCCATGTAGGATCCCCTTACTGTAACTCTTTTTTTTGTTTGTTTTTTGTTTTTTGGGGGGCATCACTGCTCTCTGGTGGTGGGAGTAGGAGGCCCAGCCCCACTGCTGGAATTGAACCTCCGTCTCAGTGGGCCGCAGTCCCGCGCACAACCACTATGCCAACGGGGCTCAGCCCTCTTACTGTAACTCTTCATGGGAGCAGAAAACCTCATCTTTCCTTCCTGGAATGCCTGGTGGTTTCAAACTGCTGACCTGACAGTTAGCTGCCCAATATGTTGTAACTACGAAGCCACCAGAGGGCTCAGGGTTCTTTTAATGTGAGTTAGATGGAGCTTTTACATTTCAGATCACCGATTTTGTATTCAACAGTTTAAACTGCCATTCAACCTAGTCCCCCCCTCCCACCGCCCTCACTCAGTTTATGACCAATACTTCCCCCTTCCCTTGATCCTTGATTTATCTTTTCCCTCGTGTCCACGTATGCCCCCACCTCACCCAAGTTAACACCTGTAGGCAGTGGAGCCCATTGCTTTATCTTCTGTTCTTGCCCCCCGGCCCCAGGCAGTCTTCAGTCTGTTCCCTTTGGTATGAAAAGCTTTCCCTTGCTTCACACCCCCCTCCCCCAACAGTGGCTTCCCATAACAGTTGTCATTTGTGGGGGAGTAATGTAACCCAGCCTAGTGTTCTCCATGCCACACAGGGGTTCATAGAGTCATCATTACTTTTTAGGGATGCACAGCACTCCACGGTGTGCATCTTTATCCCAGATATTAGACACCAGTGGCACTTGTTCCTTTGATGTCCTCTGAGGTGTTTCTGCAGAAGTCCTGGTGTGGGGGGCATTACATGTTGGGTGGCTAACTCCAAGGTCAGCTGTTTGAAACCACCAGCATTTCCTTGAGAGAGAGAGGTGTGGCTTCTACTCCAGTAAAGTGTTACAGTCTCGGGAACTCAGAGGGGACAGTTCTCCCTGCCTTCTAGGGCGGTATGAGTCAGAATTGACTTGACTATGAGTTAGAATTGACTTGATGGATAGCAGTGAGTTTGAGATCTGTGTCTGTATCTGCATACACGTCCACGTACATAGATCCTTATTTATAACATGTCTATCTAGCATCCAGTACAATTAGTAGCTGGAATTTGTTCACAGCAGTCAAAAGGATTCTTTGTAGGGATCATATTTGAATAGTCACATCGGACCAGAATGTGATGCACCTGTTTAACCCTTCACCCACCTGGGGCTGACGTGGTCATTTCCATGGAAGCTCTTGCTAATATGAATATAAGTAATACTCTGTGTGTTTGTATTTAATCTGGGTACTTAACATCGTGTTCTCAGCATAGATTATTTTTGGAAAGGAAGTTAAACTAATTGCTTCAGCTCTCCCTAATGTTCTTATTTCTGTCATATTCAATCAGCTCTGATCATAAGAACTGAATTATGAGTCTGCCCAACACCTATTTGCTCTAGCCAGTCAACGGATTTTTCTTCATATTTTTCTCTGCATTAAGTGGTTAAGTAACACACCAGCCCCTGACAATCTCAGATTCAGCACACATCCAGGACATCTGATGGGGGTGGTGGGGGCTTTGGAGGGTAGCTCTTGGCAGACTGGTGAGTCAACCCTTCAGGCTTCTATCTTCTTCCAGTTCCACCACCCTCAGCAAGGTGAAGGCCATTGGATTCTTCTGCAGGAATCTGAGAAGGAGGCAGCGGAGAGTCTCGTGGGCCCAGCCAGAGGTGGTGCCAGGGGCTCCGCTCCTATCCCTGTCTGTCCTTCAGTCAGAGGCCACCCTTACAGCCAGGGAGGCTGTACTACAGTGGAGTCCAGCTATATGGTCAGGAGGTAAAGAAGTGTGGTCACTTCTCTGGATGCAGAACCAGCTCGCAGCATCCAGACACTGCCACCCCTTCCTGCTCTCACGCTTCCTCTCCACTGCCAAGTAGACCCCAGTGTGCTCACCACTCTCCACCACCATGGCACCAGGTGGCTTTGCCCACCACTATCCTGCTCAGGGCCATTCAGGGAGCGTCCCGACTGATCTTTCTCCCTGATCCTTCTCCTGCTAATGGCTTCTCCGTGTGATGTTAAAAAATATTATTAAATCAGTAACTAGCTCCTGATTCCCCACCTCCACTCTCCAAGACCTTCCAGGTTAAAAATCTTTCAATAGCTTCCATTTGAATGTTGAGAGACTCCAAACTTACCGTTGTCTACAAGGCGTGTGGGATTTAGCCTTTGTTTCTGCTCTCTCTCTCTCTTAAAAAACAAATGGATTCATCGTTCTCTGAATAACATCCTTTACAATGTTTGTGAAGGAAACTATAGTCGTCTCATTTTAATTTTCAGTGTTGCTTCAGGACCACATGGCACCTCCCCCACGAGCTGCACAAGGCTCCTGAGCTGCAGGTTGCCGACCCCTGTGCTCGGTGACTGTTTTGTGGGGCGTTTTGGTGTCATGCTTATGACGGTCCAGTTTTCTTCTCCCGTGAAGGAGTGGTCAAGTTTTACAATCATGTAATACCGATTGCCTAACATGTGATAGGATATATTCCCTCACCCACCCCACCCCCATTTTCTGCGTGTGGGATTTCTATATGGTATAACTTCTTTTATACAAGCATGTACTGTGTGTGTTTGTGTTTAATCTGGATATTTAACATCGGGTATGCAGCGTACCTGAGTGGTGTGGTCAGGGGGTACATGCTGGCCTCTGTCCAGTGAATCAGATTCGTGGCGGCTTCTCAGGCCTGCTCTGTCCCAACGATCAGTAGCAGATCAAACCAAACTCCCTGCCTTCAAGGTAATGCCAGCTCACAGAGAGCTAGCAGGGCAGGGTAGAACTGCCCCTGGTGGCCTCTGATGTTGTGTCTCTGTCGTGGAGTATAAAACCTCCTCTTTCTCTCTAGGAGGGGCTGGTGGTTTCAAACTGCTGACCTTGCACTTAGTGGATTAGCCTCTTGTGAGTCAGAGGGCTTCCTTTGGCTGACTGATTGATAGTCCATTGCCAAGCCTTTCTTGTTGTCTTCGTCTGGAAGCTCAACTGGGGCCTGCTTACCATCACGGCAATCCTCCAGCCTGTACTGACAGGCAGGTCCAGTGGAAGGATTTGAACCAGGATCTCTTGCATGGAAGGTGTGGATTCTGTCCTGGACCGAGTGCCAGGAGCACTGTGGTCAGGCAGTGGTGGAGATGTTACGTGCCATCAAGCCAGTTTCAACTCACAACCCAGAAGAACTGCTGCTTAGGGTCCTTTAGGGTGCAGTCTTTATGGGAATGGAGGAAGGCCCATGAACAAGCTGCCATATGCAGATGACACAACCTCGCTTGCTGAAAGTGAGGAGGACTTGAAGCCCTGGCTGATGAAGACCCAGGATTCCAGCCTGCCATATGGATTACAGCTCATTGGGCAAAGATCCAAATGCTCACAACTGGACCAAGAAGTGACCTCGTGATCAATGGGGAAAAGGCGGAAGTTGTCAGGGATTTTTGTCTTGCTCGGTTCCACAATCCACAATCCATGGTAGCAGCAGCCCCGAGAGCAAGCGACACATTTCCTTGGGCAGACCTGCTGCACAAGACTTCCATAGAGCGTTCAAACGCCAGGACGCGGCCTTGAAGAACATGACTCTCCTGATGATGGCATGCATGTGAACCGCTTCACAGACAAGTGAAAGGTGGACGTTGAGCCAGGAAGACCAAAGGAGAATCCGTGCATCTGAACTGTGGCGCTGCAGAAGAAGATGGAGAGCCCCATAGGCTGCTGAACGGTCAAACTCATCTGTCTTGGAGGAGGCCCAACCAGCGTGCTCCTCAGAGGCAAGGATGGGGACAGTCTGTCTCACATGCTGTGGACATGTTGTCAGGAGACAGCAGTCCCTGGAGAAGGACACGGTGTATGGTAGGGTGGAGGGGCCGCAGAAAAGGGGAGGGCCCTCCAGCCACGGCCGCAGCACTGGGCACCGGCCTAGAACCATTGTGAGCATGACGCAGCTTCTGTGCAGTGTCCTTCCTGTTGTACACAGGGTGGTATGGGTCAGAACCGGCTCTGTGGAATAGAACAAGAACAATCCTTATAGGAGCGGATGCTTTTACCCTCAGAGATGCCAGGTGGGTTCAAAGCCTCCACTTTTCACTCAGGTAGCAGGAGTGGTGCAGTGCCTTCCTCCTCTGTCACCTCTGTTCAGTGCCTGAGTCTGACCTCCATGTCCTGAAGCTCAGCAGGAAAATGCCACCCTGGGACACCTCCCCCTTGATTGTCCCAGCGGCACCTGCATGTCTCCTGCCAGCTGCTCATTTTCCTCTCAGGAATCTTCTAGCATGCTGGTGGTGTCCCTGGAGAGGGGCAGGACCTCCGAGGCCCGGTGAGCCCCAGCAGCATCGTCATTCTCCCTCGCAGGAGAGTGCCCATCCCCTTCAGCCCTGGTTTGCAAATTCTCAGCCTGGTGCAGCAGTGCTTTCTGTGAGCCGGCTTGGTCGGAGCAGGAGAGGTTGCTGCAAAGGCCCCAGGAGTCAGGGACGCAGAGTACAAACAGACTCAGCAGGCTCTGGATGGAGCTCCAGGCAGCGAATAGAAAGCTGGCTCCTGAGGTCTCTGTGGCAGGACTGGAAGGAAGAGTTCTTGCCCACCTTCTCTTCTGGGCCTGATGCTGCTGGTCAGGCCCTGGGGATTGCTGTGGAGGAAGCTCATCCCTGCCTTCACCTTCCTATCGGGGAACAAACTGCGTCCTAGCATTGCTGTGAGGGACCCTGGTGGCGCAGTGGTTGTGGATTGGGCTGCGATCGGAAAGGCCAGCCGTTCAGAGCCACCAGCTGCTCCGAAGGAAAGAGACCGAGCTTTCTCCTTCTGTAAACAGTTGCAGTCTTGGAAACTCACAAGGGCAGCTCTACCTACCTTACTTGATTGCTCTGAGTCGGCATTGACACCATGGCAGCGAATTTGGTTTTGTTTGTTTTGAATTTGGCTTTTGTAGTAAGCTGAGGCTGGTCAGCTCCGTGGATTAGGGCTCTCCCACCTGGCTCCTCCCAACACTGGACCACCTTTCCTGCTGTGGGGCTAGGGTTCAGTTAACCATGTTGGGTCCTCTGCCAACACTGCGTCCAGCACCTAGCCGCCTCCAGAGCACCACACTGGGAGCGAGAGACCCTTCCTGAGCTGCACCCTGTCATCCTGGTAAGGAGGACCCACGCTCCCTTTCAGGCAACCAATGAGAAGTCGACTGGCTCAAGTCTCTTGTGTCTTAAGGTGCCTCAGAACTCCTGGATGTTGACAAGGTCAGAAGCTATGTCCTTGTCACGTCGTGCTCTTGTTTCATTCTGTTTCTTGTGGCCTAATTAAAATATGGACATACATTTATGCAACATGAATGCCTATAATAAACACTTTCATGTGTTTGTATTTTCCTTCCTTATTATTCAAAATTTGGCCTTGAAAACTGCTTATAGAAAGTACCCTTTCATGATCACTGTGGCAGGACCTATACTAAAATTGGAATGATACAAAGAAAGTACCCTTTCAGTGGGGAGAGAAAGGGGGAAGTAGCCGCAATGATCAAAGTATAATAGTATAATACCCTTCCCCTAGGGTTATGAATAATAGAAACATGGATGAAAGGAGACAGCTGATGATATAAGATATGAAAATAATAATAACCTATAATTTATCAAGGGTTCATGAGCGTGAGAAGGCTGTGTACGGAGGGAAAATTGAAGTGCTGATACCAAGGGCTCAAGTGGAAAGACAGTGTTTTGAAAAGGATGATGGCAACATATGTACAAATGTGCTTGACACAATGTATGTGTAGATTGCTATAAGAGCCAAAAGAGCTCCCAACAAAAATGATTTATTAAAATAGCAAAAAAGAAATTAACCTTTATTTTCTTTAATTTTTTCAACAGTAAACATCATATCTTCCTTAAAAAAGTCCAGGAAAAGTAGCTGGACACCATCCATTGCTTCTGATCTCATATACCTGCAGACCACATTTCCCTTCTATTTCTGTTCCTATTTTTCCTTCTACTCCATTCCCTCTTCCTTTTATCCCCCTCTTCACCCATCTTCCACCTTGTTTGGGTAGACGACTTCTGTGGGGACAGCGTTTCTCCGGGAGCTATGCAGAATGAGCATAGTATCTGGCCAGATTGCTGTGGGAGCCAGAGGTTGAACTGTGAAGCCCCCCTTCTGAATCACCAACAGAGGCTATCTCCCCATGTGCCAACTGGTAAAGAGGAAATGTGTGATCACTCACCACTTTCTTTCTTTCTTTTTTTTTTTGAGAGTCAGCAAGCTAACTTTATTCACAGGCAATGGGGACTCCATGCAAGTTTTTAAAATCACATTTTTTTTTCCACTTCAAGCTTTCGGTACATTGTAAAAAATGGAAAAGCAAAGAACACGAGAGGCATCCTGAATAATTTTGATTTCATGAAGTTTGACAGGTCTTTCTATCCCCTATGCATGTATATAAATGACTGAGCATACAATTTTATGTGGTTGAAGTAACACAGTATGGATTCATGCATTTCCTCCCCTCCCACCATGAATATTTACCAATTCAAAGTCCCTAAGCCATGTGTATTCTGACAAGAATATAATATGCTGACTCAATCA
Organism: Nesogale talazaci; assembly: GCA_004026705.1. Classification (NCBI taxonomy): domain Eukaryota; kingdom Metazoa; phylum Chordata; class Mammalia; order Afrosoricida; family Tenrecidae; genus Nesogale; species Nesogale talazaci. The sequence goes on from PVJH01002119.1 coordinate 178,924, forward strand.
GAAAAAGAAACAAACAAAAAATCCCTCCAGAAGAAAAAAACGCATAAAAGGCAAAAATGGTTAACAGGTCTCTAGATAAAGAGTTCCAATCAAGATACTGCGTTCCCTT